>JADLZN010000260.1:0-305091 GCA_018155175.1 Sinocyclocheilus anophthalmus
GTGTGTGTGTGTGGTCTGTGATGAGGTGTGGGTATTAGAGGTGGACCCAATGTTGATGTGAGGGATCGTGAGGTGTGTGTGTGTGTGTGTACGTGGTGTGTGTGTTCTGTTTTGTTTTGGCTGTGTGTTGTGTGTTGAGAGAGAGTGTGGTTATTAGGTGTGGTGTGTGTGTGATGGGGTCTTAGGAGAGTAGTGTGTGTGTGTGGCGTGTGTTGTGTGGAGTGAAGAGGAGAGAGGCGAGGGGGTATTGATGGTGTGTGTGTGTGTTGTGTGTGAGTGTGTGTTAGTAGAGTGTGAGTGTGTGTGAGTGTGTGTGTGTGGGTGAGAGTGTGGTTATAGAGTATATGTGTGTGTGTGTGTGTGTTGTGAGAGAGTGTGAGTGTGTGGTGTGTGTGTGTGTGCGAGTGTGACTGTGTGTGTGTGTGCGTGCGTGCGTGAGAGAGTGTATGTGTGTGTGAGAGTGAGTGTGAGTGTGTGTGTGTGTGGTGGGTGTGTGTGTGTGTGTGGTGGGGTTATTGGAGTGTGTGTGTGTGTGTTGTGAGAGGGTGGTTATTAGAGAGTGGTGTGTGTTGTGGGTGTGTGAGAGCGCGTGGTTATTAGAGTGTGTGTGTGTGTGTGTGTGTGTGTGTGGTTGTGTGTGTCTGTGTGTGTGTGTGTGTGTGAGAGGGTGTGTGTGTGTGTGTGTGTGTGTGTGTGTGTTGTGTGTGTGTGAGTGTGAGTGTGAGGGTGGATAGAGAGTTTGTATGTGTGGGTGGTGTGTGTGTGCGGGTGGATTTAGGTGTGTGTGTGGTGTGTGAGTGTGTGTGTGTGTGTGTGGTGTGTGTGAGGTGGTTATAGAGTGTGTGTGTGTGAGCGTGTGGTTATTAGAGAGAGTGGGTGTGTGGTGTGTGTGAGTATTGTGTGTTTTATAAGTAATATTAAAGCATGTCAACTGTGAAAACCAACCATGCACGGTTACGAATAGGGCGGGAAGGAGGGGAAAGAAAGAAAGCTAAGATTAAATAATTTTGCATTACATATGGAAATAAAATATAGGGGATATACTTCTTAATTTACGTTTGTCTATTTGCATTTGACATCGTTTATGGTTAAAAAAAAAAAAATCACAATCGGATAGATGACTTTTAATGAACTATAAGAGTGAGTTTTATAGGCGTCCGCTAGAGTAGCTCAGTAGCACAGAAGGCTTGAGTCAGGATTATTATGGGGATTATCTGCTATAGACAGGCGATCCAACCCCACACTCCCTTACCTTCCCCGGTGCTTTCACCCTATAGCAGTAACGAGCAGAAAACAGCATGCACTCAGCGAATGAGCTGCTTTACTGAGAGACATGAATGGCGTTCATGCTGGGAATACGAGGTAAGTTTATATTCAGTTTACTTTTATCTGAAAATTAAAACAGCCTCACCTTGACTTTATGAAGCCAAAGGTGAACTAAGTATAGATCAGCAACATTACTCAGTGTAAAAAGCCTGGGATAGGCTAGGTGACCTGTTGAAAAGCCTGTTAGATGTCCTGCAAAGGTAATTGAATATTCCCCGAACACGGCCTTAATTTAAACCAGACGCACAACTGCAGCGAGTGCGCGGGGGTGGGGATAAAAGAAAAACGGTGCTCGGGTTTCTCTAATGTGGTCCGCTGTGTCGATTAGAATAACATTCCTGATAGACTGTCAGGGATCTTTGAGGATGGCAGTGAGACATCATTAGACGTGATCGCTTGTAATGGCGCTCGGTGGATTTAATCTTCATCGCGGAGTGAAACGCGTCCTCGACACCCGGATGTTGCGAAGATGCGCTCGCGGAGCTCAAGGCATCAGCATCAGCACCAGCATCAGCATCATCCACACTAGTCAAAACATGAGAGATCAGATGGTTTAATGCAGCCACGCGAACTGGAATATAACAAATAATAAAAACAGATTTTCAATGTGGAGGAGGGGATGGACGAGCCAGAGGAACCGACTGAAGGTAAACACAAACCTAGATGTGACTTATGGACGAGTTTCTTTTCGTTTAATATTAAAAGGGCTTAACTGAAAGGAACTGGTGACACTGTATTTAAAAGTGAAGTGTGCATGTCCGTGTTAAAGTTGTGTAGAATGCTTCAGTGCACATTGTACTAGTCTTTATAAGTGAGTATCATAGTGAAAGATTCGAGTAGATGTCATATATACATATGTCTGTGTGTGTGTGTGTGTGTGTATAAATATTTGAAAAATCATCAGATAGCCTACCAAATGCACTAACAACTAATGTTAAAGATTCGAACCTTGTGAAGTATTACCCCATGGCACAGGGTCCATCTGACACATTGTTTGATTGAAGAGTATTACAAGCTGCTTTACACAAAAAGTATTTGGAGTGTAATTTATTGTAAAGAAAGACTCTTTACAAGCCTACCATTTGTCAAAGAAAGAACTTTCTTTGTTTTGAAATGTTAAAGGGGAATTTGGATGTCCATTTTCTACAAGTTGGTATGATTCCTTAGGGTCTTCATGAAATGTCTGTAACATACTTTGGTTAAAATTCCTCGTGGTCTTGTAAAACAACACAATTTTTACTTTGTCAAAACAGCTCTGTTCACATGCAGCGAAGACAGTCGGTATTGTATGACTTTGTGTTTTGTTTGTGGTTAGAGGTACTGTTCATATAGTTACGGTGATGAGCTACACAGGACACCTGTGTGAACACAACAGATCTCTCAATTCTTGCTCATGAGTCCAGTGTGAAGACAACCAAGTGAACAGAAAGCAGAAATGTCATTTTGTTTTATGCTGTAAATGTTTGTTGACACACTTGTTTGGATCATCTTCAGTCCTCGGGTTATAGTAAAAGAATTCTGTGTTTACAGCTTTTCTTTAGTTTGACATTAAAGAAGCCTGTTTAAAGAGGTCTGTTTGTTCATGTTAATGTGGATGGTGTACTAAAAAAATATTTTAGTACTGTGGATTGTAAAATAATGAAATGTTAATCACATTGATGTTGATATTTACGGTACGATGTTTCACTTCCTCTTCCTGTAATACTACTAGTTGTGCTTATATGCCATTCAGTGTGCAAGAATAGAATTCAATAATTATGAAAACATTCAGTATATCAGTATATTACAATTTCGGTTTGGAGGGCAGATTTCACACACACACACACATTGGATACACACACACACACAAATATTCTAATGCAGAACAGAAGTAAACTAGGCGTTTAAAACCAATCATCAGATGACAGCCATGGATAAACCCAGGAATATTTTCTTCTTTTGTAAAAACTCAGTTTTAGAGTAAAATAACTATTTTCAATTTGCCAAAAACCTGAAAGTGATGTTTCTTCAGCGTGTTTTGATTGTGCACTCAGCTTTGAACTCCTCCAGCCATTCATGCAACAAGTGAAAACCGACTAGTGGTGTCTGTGATTGGGGTTGCACTATAATATACACAAGTAATACAAATAAAATGTATGAATATACAGTCCATCTATTTATTCTCCTGAATTGCTTGTATTCTTAAAGACGATTCATTCTTTTTTTCTCTCTCTCCTGTCTGTTTTTCAGGGGCAAACTATGCCAGCGGCAGCAGAGCCCCCATCTCTAGTGATGCCCCTCCCGTCCGGTCAGAAACGCCGCCAATCACCAGCCATCATTCACCGGCCCAGTCCGCCGCGCTCTCCTGGCAGGCCGCGATTAATGCAGCCAGACAGTCTCAGGGCACCCCCAAAACCATGAACTTCTCTGCTGCTGCAAGCACTGCTCCAGCCGGCTCGCTCGCCCAGAGGAAACGCCAGCAATATGCCAAAAGCAAGAAACAGGGAAGCACCACTAATAGCAGACCTCCAAGAGCACTTTTCTGCCTGACTCTCAATAACCCTGTGCGCAGAGCGTGCATTAACTTAGTGGAGTGGAAGTATCCTTACATCAGCAGAGATGGTGATCTTCGATTACACTGACCTGTAGGAAAGATGCTAATTTATAGAATCAAATTTGCTGTCTGGAGTTATTAACACAGTGCATTCACCCCTTTCAACCCAGGCTCATTGAAAATGTGGCAATGTTTCTGCAACACCGATGTTATGTGCCTTATTGCATGTTTCGTGGCAGTTTCAAAGTGAAATGTCCAGTGATTGGTGCTAAAAAGCACGTTCAATACGTGACCATGGCCATGTTTTTATTACCCTGGTACAGGCAGGTATTGTGGCGTTTTTATTACTTTGGTTTATAGGCACATATTGTGGCGGTTCAGAATTCAGATGAACTGTAATTTCACAGGATTCGTACCAGAGCGCTTCGCCTCACAAGTGAAACACCGTATCACATGAGTTACCGAGCAAACCTGTGTTAAAAACCCCATCCATATGAAGCTGTGTACGTGACGCTAACGTTCAGAAGTATCAGTTTTAAAATTTTGCACGAAAATTAGGCTTTTCTTAATCGAAACTTTGGCCCTATAAATCAAAATTTGTGTGAAAAGGAATAAAAGTTGTCTGAGATTTACTGCCTCCAGTGTTCATTTCAATGGAGTATGATTCATATGTATAGTTACATTTTTTGAGTTTTGCAGAAACGTAGCTAGAGGCACATATTTTCAATGAGCCTGGGCAGTTTTCTTTCTTCTGCCAAACACACAAAACACCAGTCAGGTTTGATGTTATTGGGGTCAAACGTCATTGAGTCAGTGAGAGTTGGAATAAAGCACTAGAGTTTACGTCACGCTTTAAGACTAAAATGCCTCATAATATCACTGCAATGACATAGGTTACAGTTCTCGAACATGAGAGAAACCAGCTTTGAAAGTTTCAAATGCAAAAGATTGCAGTTTTTCTTTCTAATCAAGTTTGATTGGTTGGGATCATTTGGGAAATGAATGATGTTTTCATATTTGTCCTTAAACACATTATTTCCAGACCTTTTGATATCTTTATACTGCTGTCAATATTTGCCAACTGTGTGGCCTTAGCTGTTTACATCCCCTTTCCTGAAGACGATTCCAACTCAACTAATCATGATTTGGTGAGTACTGTGACGTCTCTTCTGATTTCTCATTGGCTGAGTTATGGGATTTGTTTCTGCTAATTGATATTAGACGAGTGAATTACAGTGGAATTACACAAGCCCAAAGGCGAATTTGCAAACACTCAAAAGGTGCTCATCCATGCTGCTCATGTTTGTGTCTTTAGGTATACGAGTTGTCTGCTGTTTAGTTGCTCTGTTACTTAATGTATAAGTCGTGGCCTAATGGTTAGAGAGTCGGACTTGTAACCCAAAGGTTGCGGGTTCGAGTCTCGTACCGGCAGGGATTGTAAGTGGGGGGAGTGAATGTACAGCACTCTCTTCCACCTTCAATGCCACGACTGAGGTGCCCTTGAGCCATGCGCGCCGCAGCATAAATGTGTTCCCGGTGTGTGTGTGTTCACTGCTGTGTGTGTGCACTTTGAATGGGTAAATGCAGAGCATACCAATTCCGAGTATGGGTCACCATACTTAGCCACATGTCACGTCACTTAAGTGGAAATAACCTCATGGGAAAGAAAATGGGTCTCTTTAGTATCTCATATTTTTATCTTCTAGACCACTGGTTTTATTTAATGTCCATGCAGTAATGGATCATATTGTATTCATATACTGTGTAGAATAAATCTTGAAATAAATGCACTGATAATGTCACTCGAGGTTCATTTTCTGGACCATTTACTGTACAGTAGGTGCCTGGAGCTGTCCATGGTGCTGAAACCATCCTGCTCACTACATAGCCAGCATCGTTTACATAACTTCATTTGGCATACAGGGCATTCAAGGCATACAGTGCTGTAAATTAGTGTTTGGCCTTCGTGATTTTCTGTGCTTTCGCATATTTTACTCAGAATTAGATCTTTAACCAAAACCTATAAATGCACAAAGTGACCATTCATGAACAGAAAACTCAGCTAGATACATATTTCATACAAATTAAAGAAGTTTTATAGCACCTAGTGCCCCCTTAGCCTAACTAACTGCTTATGATATAAAGGTATTTTTCAAATTTGACAACTTGTGAATATGCATAGATTGTTTCCATTTTGTGGGTGTGTGCAGGACACCTATAGCATCTCATCTCATCTGGGGTTCAAAATTAACCATTTCTGAGCGCCAAGTTTAGTTTAGGTTTATTTGTTTACAGGAGCAATGCACATTAATGAACATGACTCTAAATGTGCCAGAATCAGCCAGAAGGCTATTTTTCATCTGTAGACCCTTAACAGAATGTTAAAAAGTCACTCTAAAAAAGCAAACATAGCATCTTATAATAATACAAAAATAAAAGAGAAAAATGTAACAACAACAGCTACAACAACACATTAACAACAACTAAAAAATATATACAAGCACATAATCCCACTCATAAATCATACTAAAAAAACTTGTTGAATTGTATTGTAGAAAAAATATCTAAACTCATATTGTGCTACATAAGAGGTAAAAATAGACTGGAGAATAACAAATAACCAAGAGCAATGAAAGCATAGGGTCAGGTCAAATAAAATACTAATGTTGACTGTGCTGAGTATTAATTAACCATTTTTAAAGATGAAAGATAAAAGAACCATATGTATCCAGTCCTCTAATTGTCTAGCTGATCACATGCATGATTTTTAGTGAATTGATCTCATAAATCAAGTGCAGGTAATAGTTCATTGTAACAGTTTCTGGACTTCATATAGTTTAGTTATCATGACACATACTGTATAGTCGTTCTTCTTCTAAATGCAAAGCGAGTGTGGTTGGCAGGGACGCATTAAGACTGTAAGGGGCCCCTGGGTTTTACCTCTTGAGGGGCCCTTCATCAACGAGAACTACAGCCTACATTCACTCAGTCTTTATAATCAAAGCTCAAGTTGTCAGCCTTTTATTTTGCAGCTATACATGTCAATAACAAAAGATTAAACAGGTCTGTCATATAATAGACACAAATACCACTGCATGAAATACACATGCACATAGCCGGACATATTTTACACAGATATCTATATAAAAACGTGTAGCATTACATTGCATGTGTTAATGTTGGTTAAATGCACTATGAACTAACATTAAAGAACAGAGGAAGGTCAATTATTAAAGGTAAATGTACACATTTACAAAACGTTCTGTGCACTTTGAGTTACGCCTTTACAAATACGTCAAACTGCTTGTGGATCTTTGTAACAGGCTGGTAGGTTAATTTACATTTTCACTAATCTTACTCTACACATGCAATTTTTTTAAAGTCACTGATTTACCTTGATAGATGATAGTGAAATAATTTATTAACATTAACCAAAAGAAATAGAAGATGTGAAATATTGTTAATCACGATAGTTCTTGACTCTTGATCAAGACTCTTGATTCTTGACAGCTAATGCAATAACTAGGCTAATAAATATGAACTAACTTAATATTAATATTAAGTGTTTATCAAAGTTGTGTTTCAGCATTTTTAATTCAAATTAAGGCCACCAGCTCGACAATAAGCTCGACAGTAAGCCTGGGGCCAGCATGAAAGACGCTTGGGACAGATGACGGATTTGTCACGAAATTTAAACATTCAAGAGGGTTTAAAGCATTCATGCAGACGAGGGAGAGAGCTCCATTCAGTGTGTTCTGAGTGCACATATACAGCCACGTCTCAAACAGCGCACAAGCCTGAATTGTGTTTCTTTCCGGGAAAATACATATAAAAGTAAAAAGTATGCAATGTTATTTTACATTTGATTATTCAATTTCTGTACCTGAATACGTACAAACTCAAAAACCTAACGCATTTGTATCTTTGTTCTATTTATTCATTTATTTAGGCTGTTTGTGCTATTGTTTATAATTGGTTCATTTGTTCTTATTTACTGACTTGTCTTCAATTGGAATCGAGAATTGTAAAATTTAACAGGTAGGCCTATCTATAAATTTGGTATTGAAAAAACAATGATAAAGCTTTTTTTTTTGTTTTTTTGTGGCAGGGCAAATCAAAATTTGAACCACTGTTGAGCCCTTTTGGCCAAATCGCAAGTGTGAATCTTCAGTTGCTTCATGATTTGATTCGATTGATTATGATGCACCACAATGCATCTTCTCCTCCAATTATTTGATTAATAATAATTACCATAGTAATAATCACAATAAAGCTCTTTTTGTTATTTTACCTTTGTTAGCCTATTAAAAATAAAAACAAAGATGCAAATAAACTGTAGAGAAAATACAAAATAGGCCTATAAAAAAATGAACAGTGCTTTACTTTTACATCTATTTTACAGAAGCAAAACATACAGAAACTGAATAATCAAATGTAAGTATAATCATTGTAAGTCTTTAGTTTATTAATTACAAAGAATAAAGCTACACATTTATTCAGTCAGGAGTAATTCCCTCTTTTCTTTCGTTGTTTGAGTTGTAGCTATTATATAAAGATCTAAATCATGAATCCTATTGCACATTAGATTTTTCCACAACTGTTTAACCGTCTGTTTACGCGAATACTCACCAAGACAGATATTCAGATACATTTCTTAATTAAAATAGTCTATAACAAGAGTAATTTATTATAATAAAATTGTAGCCTTAATGAATATGTATGATGATAGGCCTATTTAATTACATTGCGATGCATCATAAAAAATGATCATACTCCACAGCTCTAGTGTGTGATGGCTAATACTGAAAGGAGTTTATTATTTGACTAATTATAGCCTACTGTATCTAGCTACTGCTAGCATGACCTACCTTTGCCGTGATCTGCATCTTCTCTTAGCCATGTGTTAAAATATGCCGTGAGCTTTGGATTTTTTCCCCCAACAAATTTGACTGCATGACTTTTCACTTTATTTTTGCTCATTTTTCCCTTTTCTCTTTCATATTTGGGAGCGTTTTACTGACACTTCTCGCGCAGGACATGCAACGCCCGCACGCGCATTCAAACCAAAAGCAATAAAGTGTAATTTTAAGGTAATGGTATAAAATGCGGTTACAGTATTTCTGGCATCACCGGGGGCCCCCCTCAGCCCGGGCCCTGGACTTAAGCCCAGGTAAGCCCATGCATTAATGCGGCCCTGGTGGTTGGTAGCGTGTCTGCTGAGCCTCAGGGCTTTGAGCAGCACTGAGCTTGTCCAGTAAGATTAGCCTCACCCGAGTCAGTGACACCAGTGTTTAACCTTTCTTTCTCTCTGGATTTCCAATGCACTCATTCATGCATGTTCATCGATCATTTCCAGCCTACAAACCTATATTCTCAATTCCACACATGCCTTTGGGAAAGCCCTTTGAACAAGAGTGTAATGGTGAGCATTGGTGAACTGTAGTAAGAACGGTTCGCGTGTCTGTTCATTTATGATGAGGCCGAATAGAGGCTTTCAAATACACAGCTGTGTACAGTACATAAAATAAACACAAATACGCTTGCAGTTGTTTTCCTCTGTGTGCTCACGCTAGTTGACACAAACCCATCTGTAAACAGGAGGGTGGAGGGGTGATGAAAGAGGATCATTGGAGGATTATATCTTCACTCCCTCTTTCATCTCTCACTCCATCCGATGTATCTTTCTTTCTCACACTACGGTCCTTATTTCAGTCGACCAGCTGTTCAATTAAATACATTCTTACTTCAGTACTTTATTTTGTGAGCTTAAAAGGGACAGTTTGCCCAAAAATGAAACTGTAGTCATTTAATCACCCTCGTGTCATTCCAAACCACTGTAACTGATTTTCGTCTGCAGAATGATGAATATCGTCTTGGGCAGAGTTAGGTATAACGTGTTACACCAGGGTTGTCCAAACTCGGTCCTGGAGGGCCGGTGTCCTGCAGAGTTTAGCTCCAACTTGCTTCAACACACCTGCCTGGAAGTGTGTAATATGCCTAGTAAGACCTTGATTAGCTGGTTCAGGTGTGTTTAATTAGGGTTAGAGTTGAACTCTGCAGGACACCGGCCCTCCAGGACCAAGTTTGGAGACCCCTATGTTACACAGTAGTAGTACTGTATTCTAATTACTTTTCCTGATCAGAGTTTTTGAACAAAACCATTGAATGAACAATTCAGATGATGGATCAGCACCTAGAGGTGACCTCTACATCCCTGAATGTCAGCGGAGACCATGTCATCTAGACGAACCCTAGAGACAGATCCCCTGTGAAGACCTCATCGGCACAAGAGCACAAGAACTAGACCCTAGAGTCCTTTGCTGAATCGACTGTGCCGGGAGCCGGAATAAACCAACACCATGCTGGTTTGTTTAGGCCAGAGGAGAACTGGTCCCTGACTGAGCCTGGTTTATCCCAAGGTTTTTTTTTTCTCCATTTCTGTCACAGATGGAGTTTTGGTTCTTTGCCACTGTTGCCTTTGGCTTGCTTAGTTGGGGACACAATTTCTGGCAGTATTGACTACGTTTACATGGACATCAGTAATCTAATTATTTACCTTATTCTAAATAAGCCAATATTATGATTATGGTGTTTACATTGTAGCACGGCCACATAAGTGTCCACATGAGTTGCTTTTAGAATATTACTTTACTTTACATGTTATAGTGCATAGATCGATTAATGGCACACGTTATAATGTCCCCACACGACACCATCCGACGTCCCCTCCGTAATTTCACGTATAAACATATAGTTCGTATTCGTGATGATGCCATGTACAGTTTTTTTTTTAATTTTATGAAAGCTTCAAGTGCAGTTAATTATTTGTACGTGCATACAGACGATGGAGGTGTGGAAGCTCTTTTATTTGCCGTCAAACGGTTGAGCACTACCGTCTGTGTATCCTGTCGCAAAATGCGGCGGAAAGTCCTACACGACGGTAATAATGTGATTAAGGTGTTAACATGTCTATACTGCACTTCAGTAATGCGACTAAAATAGGAATACTCCACATGTCTTAATTCAATTTCTGTTTACTTCGATTATGACTTTAGCCGGATTAAGGTAATCAAAAATCTCTACATGGTAGATTCTTAATCAGAGTAATTGTCTTAATCGTGTTAAAATCGGATTATTGTTGTCCACGTAACGAACATGTTGACTGAGCACAAGACACTGTGAAGAGAGCTGAAACTGAGTGGGGACAGTGACCTCACTGAATCAACAATTGAAACGACTTAAATGATAAATAAACTGGCACGTTCCTTTTCAAGGGAACTTCGAACTGCGTCCTCTAGGGGTCGCTATGGGGAACGCCTCGTCGTGACCCGTGTCTGAAGCCTACATTGAAAAAACACCAACTCGTTGGCCGGCGACAGCCATGACGTCACTACCGTTGCAACTAGTACAAAATAGGCGCCGGTAGCGCACATCATCACTTTCTTCGTCTTCACTGACCGTTCTGTTTGAAGCGTGCATTCCAAAAAGCAAAGTAAGAGTATTTCTTTTCCTACTATGGCGAGCACTAGCGAAGCGTTTAGAAAGTGTGTACATCCGTGTCAGCGGGTTCTGACACCCGATGATTCACACGATCTATGCGTGGTTTGTTTGGGCGAGGAGCACGCACGCGATGTCTTCGAGGAAGCAATCTGCGTGCATTGCGAGAGCTTTTCGCTGAAAAAGCTCCGCTCTCGTTTGTCTATCTTTTCGAGGAAAGAGGTGCAGCCATCTGCTTCCCACGGTTCAGGACCCGCCGCTGCTGAGGCACGGAGGAGAATGAGCTTTTGGGGATCTCAGGTGGACCTAGCCGATGAGGCTGAAGGGGGGGGTTCCCCTCTTCCGCGCATCGGTGTCGGGCGAGAGACAGCCACTGGACGATGATATCCTCTCTTTGATATCATCTGATCCAGGGGCCAGTGCTCAGTAGGGCCCAGCCCAACAAGAGCAGGAAATGGATGCGGAGAGGGAAGAAGCTGAGGCTGAGCTTTCCCAATCCTCCTGCCCTGCGTATGGTGAGCTGTTAGAGGTGATGGATCGGGCCACGGCAAAAAAAAAGAAAAGCGAATTACCGTGGAAACGAGCCAAGGAGGCGAGGTCGCCTCGACGAACGTTATCTCTCTGGCCATACACCTCCAGCTCAAGTGAGCCTTCCTTTCCTTCCTGATCTCCATACTGAGATCGAGAAGGAAAGGAAGAAGCCGTTTTCCTCACGCATCAATCGGTTCCAGCATACCAGTTATGCCAACATCAAGGCGATGCGTGAAAACGGCTATGAGAGAATGCCCCCTGTAGGAGAGACGCTAGCTAGCTATCTCTCTAAGGGAGAGACATCATCTCTCAAAAACTCCCTCCTGCAATCCGTGCCCATTCAAGCAACATCTCGCACGAACGGCCAGGCGTACGCAGCGGCAGGTCAGGCTGTGGCATCGTTGCACACGATGGCGGTGCTCCAGGCACACCAGGCTGACCTGCTGAAAGACCTGGATGAGGGGCAGGGCCTTTCCTCTGCCGGAACGGCTGAGCTGCGGCGCACCACAGATTTGGCCCTCCGGGCTACTAAGCAGGCAGCCTCGGCCATGGGCAGAGCGATGGCTGCTATGGTGGTGACGGAGCGGCAGTTGTGGGTGAACTTGGCGGACATCGGGAAGAAAGAAAGGGGCTTTCTTCTCGATGCCCCGGGGGGTCGCCCTCTGAACTGTTTGGCACCTCCGTTGAGACGGTGGTCGACAAGTTCAGGGAGTCGAAGTCGCGCTCAGCAGCGTTCAAATCCTTCATACCACGAAGGCCCAGGTCTGAGCCCGAACAAACCAGGGGTCCTGGCCCATCTCGGTCTGAGGATCAGAGACGGGCACAGAGGGCTAGTGTCGCGACTCACGCCCCGCCTCCACCTGTGGGTGGGGGTAGGAAGTATCGTGGGTCAAGGGGAGGCAGGCGAAACCCGAGGGGTGAGACCTGGGCAAGGCGCCAGCGCTTTCGTCCGGGTCAGAGTACTACTTAGGTATTCACGCTCTCCCGCGGAGGGTGCAACATCTACCCTGTCCTCCCCTTTTTCCAATTCCCCTGTTATGACCACCATCTCCAGCTGACCGAGGTTAGCTGTAAAACAATTTCAAACAGTCTCCTACTGGGCCCATAATGTTATTGGTGGTTCTATGGCTAGATCATAGTAAACCGCCTGACCGATGGTCCGGTCAAAAAATCCCCGGACAAAGCCCCGGCAACAAGGCTCGTGGTGGGTGAGTATGATCCATATATCATGAGAGCATGTATACTAATGAGAGACTGAGGTGGTCATATGTAAAAAATGTAAAGTTACCTGCAGCGGATGATCCGGTCAGAAAGATCCTCGGAGCAGAGCTCCAGCACAGAGGTCATGGGGGTGAGTACGATCCAAATATCATGATATCTGTATATCGAGGACAGGCCGAGATGGCTGTGTGTGTGTAACCATCTATAGTTCCTTGCAGTGTAAAAGAAAGCCCGGGACCTGTGCGGTTTTGTCCCTTGCTAGACGCCCTCAATGAGGTGCCGTTGCTGGGCTCAGACGCCAGGTGCTCTACTTGCAGTAGGGTGGCATCGTCGACATAAATCCAGCGGTAAGAAAAAGCGGGCTGCGGGCTCATACCTCCTGGATCATGACGGTCCGATTCCGGGCTATTGCGGGGGGAGCCGTCGTGAACATCAGGCCCCCGGTGCTACGCTGCGATGCACCCGGATTGGGCTACTGTGTCTGGTCGCCCCGAGGGGCTTCCTGGCCACTGGCGTACTCTTTCTTGCTGAGGCAACGAACGGGAGGTATGGGGGCATCACCAGGATCCTCCTGTGCAAGCTGTCCTAGGCAGGGCTTCCATCACTACTGAGATGTGCGAGCCGTCCTCTTCCAGGCAGGCCGATATGGTCGGGTCTCCATGAACTTAAATTCCAGATAAGATGATAAGTGTCCACGTGAAGCAGGCTTTGCAAAGAAATCTCTCCAAATACCACGTGAGTTGGGGATGTGCCATGAAGCTGTGCGCATTTCTCTAAAATCCCCATAGCTGGTAGATGGGCACGTGTTGCTTTACCCATTTTCTAAAATTCCACTTAGGTGGTAAATGGGCACGGGATTCTTTGCCCATTTCTCTAAAATCCTGTCAAGGTAAGGGTTACGCGTGCTGTCTTCGTTCCCTTTGGTTTAAAGTGGAGTAACACCCCGGTACCCTGGGTGCCACTCAAATAGTGTGTCTTGCCGACACACCCTGGAGACAGCACTCCCCTCACCTCAGAGGAGGGTGCTGGAGCTGCTGTTCCCAACCGGCCATTACGTCCGGTTGACAATAGAACCCTAAGAGTGCTCTTTCCGCACCTTCTAAAATCCACGTGAGTGTTAAGTGTGCACGTTATCCTTTGCCGCTATTCTAAAATCCACGTAAGTGGTGGGTAGGCACGTTACGCTTTGCCACCCGTCTAAAATTCCACCTAGGTGGTAGGTGTGCACGTTATGCTTTGCCACTTCTCTAAAATCCCACGAAAGTGGTAGGTGCGCACGTTCTTCTTTGCCCACCTCTCTAAAATCCTGTATGGTCAGGGTTACGCGTTTCTGACTTCGTTCCCTGTTTCGGAGAGGGTTAGGCCCCGATTTCCTGGGCTCCTCTCAACCAGTGTGTCTCGATCGACGCACCCAGAAGGCACTGCCCCCCTCGATATCAAAGGGTACTAAGAGGGTGTCGTCTGACGAGCAGGATCCTCTCAGAGGAGTTGAATCACTCGCTCCATGGGCTGTCCTCGTGGTAAATTTCCTTTCAGGAAAGGGTCACCTGGAATGGAGACAGTATTCCTCAGCTGAGGAAAAACGGAGGTGCCTCTGGCATGAGAGGCTTGAGCTCGCTGTCTTCCAGAAAGACCTCGTACCAGCTGCATCAGTAGGTTTGGGCCGTCCTCCGCCTCCCTGATGCGCTGGCGATGTGGCTAGCCTGCAGTATGCTACCCCTCTAGTTTTTTAATCAGGCTGCTGGTTGGGGGCCCCCCCTCTCGGTGAGAGGTGGGTTGGGCTCCCCCAGCTAGAATGAGCTACTGCCAGCCGGGGAAACCCGGCATTAGTAGATAGGGTCGAGCCCCCTGGGCGTCTGAGGACCAGGCGTGGGTTCCCACGCCGAGATTGTTGCTAGCTGGTTCCGCTAGCTGGAACGTGTGCTGCGGGTCGAGTCCCCTTCGCGGTCCCCCCCCGAGAACTGGGTGTGTTGCTCCCCCAGCTGATAACTGCTAGCCGTTCCACCAATGGAACGTGCTGTAGGTCGAGCTCCCGCTGAATGGATGTCTGCTCCCTCAGCTACAGGTTCGCGGCTAGCCACGCCAGCGTGATAGCCGTAGGTGAGACTGATGACTACTCAGAGCTCCATCTATAGGCTGCCCTCCAGAAGTGCCACGAGAACCCCCTAGAACGGTTGTATCCATCTACATATGGACATTCTAAAATCCACATGGTGGTAAGTGGGCACGGTATCTTTGCCCACTTTTCTAAAATTCCACGAAAGTGGTAAGTGCGCACGTTCTACTTTGCCCACTTCTCTAAAATCCTATATGGTAAGAGTTACGCGCACAGCTTCGTTCTCTTTCTGAGTGGTCTAAAACCCCGTTTCCGCCTGGGACCCACTCCTCACGGTATCCTCGAATACCTACTCTGACAGGGTTTTCCACTAGAGGCCTGTTGAGACAGGTCCTTCCGCAAAGTGAGGTAGCCCTGAGTGACAGGCCAAGACTAGTAATTGATCCAATAAGTAGGCTCTTGGTCGTATTCCCGTAAAGGAATCCTTCAGGATTCTAGGCCCTGGCGCCACCTCCGAGGAGGCTTCTTTGGCACAGCTGGTACGGTGGCCCCTGCCGTCCCGCAGTTCTGGGCACCGAGCCAGCCGCCCTCATTACACCAGAGGTTAATCTCGAGAGACTGATTCCAGTGGTAGACTATTGGTAGCCTGGGTTCTACTACCAAGCTTGTCCCAGTGGGACCTGCAAAGCACTGTGAGGCACTAGTAATGTCCCTTGGCAGCCTAGGCTTCTGGCCATTGGGAGTAATGTCACTGACAGCAGTCTAAGTCCAGACAGGGGCAACTCCCATAGCGATATGGTGTAGTTGGTACTTAGAGGCTCGCCATGGTTCTGGCTTGCACTCCCCCTCAGCATGGAGGTGTGGGTTTTTTATACCGTTCCACATAGCGACCTAGAGGACGCAGTTCGAAGTTCCACGAAAAGGGAACGTCTCGGGTTACTTATGCAACCATGGTTCCCTGAATAGGGAACGAGACACTGCGTCCTCTAGCTTTGTGCCATGCTGCGGACACAAGCTTCAGACGAAGAAAGTGATGATGTGCGCTACGGCGCCTATTTGTCCTAGTTGCGACGGTAAGTGACGGCATGGGCGATGCGCGGCCCAACAGTTGGTGTTTTTCAAGTAGGCTTCAACACGGGTTCACGACGAGGAGTTACCATCGCGGACCCCTACAGAGGGACGCAGTGTCTCGTTCCCCTCAGGGAACCATGGTTACATAAGTAACCCGAGACGTTTTCTATTGTCCTCCTGCATTATCAGCACACGTTTTTCCTGTTTAACACTGTAAAGCTGCTTTGACACTATCTGTATTGTATAAAGCGCTGTATAAATAAAGATGACTTGACTTGACAATGACTGCAAAAAGACAATTCACAACACTAATTCACAGACTGACGATCCATCTGGAACAAATATATACAAGCGGATTGATAAAAACAGTGAAAATTCCTAGTGCTGTTTGGCTGTTATAACACACTATAAAGCAAAGAACAGTTTGCCGACCCAAACAAGTCTTGCGTCGCCAGGCCTTCAGACTGACAGCAGAACCTTGGCTGCTTTGAATGGCCAAAGACCACCCATGAGGCCATGCATATGATTGACAGGTAAAGCAACCAATCATGTTTAGTTTTGTTCCGCGTCATGTTTAGGGGCGTGGAAATGTCTTGAACTTATTTTAAAGAGTCTATGCCGCGAACTTTAAATATTTCACATACTTTTTGAAAATCCAGCGCTTAGTTGTTCCTGAAAAGTGCTCATTTTCAACATGACGGCTTTATTCTTCCATGAGTGGGTTTGGTATCATGGCATCTTTGTTTCCAGGTGGAACGTTAAAGAACACGACACACACGTCTCCTGGAAATCTTGTATATTTCAACCAATCCGACGACTTCGAAACTACTGAAGTGTTTCCAATTTTATGTGCCGTTATGCATCAGACGTTCAGCCAACAGTCCGTGGGCCTGACGTCTGAGGCTGAGACTAAACCAGAACTAACTAATAGAAACTATGATTGCTATTGTTAATGACGGCACTGTCTGACCAAATCAAATTTTGCCTAGCAAGCAGACTAACCAAGCTTAAGAATTCCCAATCCAAGCACTGGGATCAGTTTACTGTGGTCCAGGTGTGTTTTGACACGGCTCACTCAGCATGATCAACTGCATGCAGCAAATGACCATTCATAAACTACTGCATCATCACTTCTGTTGAATAAAGGAGCACATCTACCTTGTTCACTTTACACCATCCACAGGGCAACATGTTGCCTAGGAAACCAAGTAAATGGTCTTGCTTTTAGAGCACGCAGACAACCACTAGCCTTGTTAGTCTAATGCTACCATCAACAAAACATCACTGCGTCACTATAGCTATCAGGCAGCTTGTCTTTGCCCTCAGACTCTGTCCTTATGTAAGTCCACCACACGTGAAAGTATCTGAAGTATTTGATGAGCTTAAGTGCTTTAAGACAAAGGAGGGTGCATGATGTAAAATGGATTAATGTACTGCCAAAATCCATGTTTGGAATAGTGGCTTATATTGAGGTATATTCATCTGATCATATGATCGAATCTATGATTGAACCCATTTGTTTTGCCAGCCTGCCATGTTCAGCAAAGAGATTTTATTGTTCAAAAGGGATTAATCTAGTCATCCAAGTCTATTGTAGCTATTCTTAGAGCTGTGGCTTAGCTATTGTCATCCGGTCACCTGTAGGTTGAGATGCGATTGTAATACAGTTCGTAGTTCGGAAGAAGGCCGAGGAAGTCAGGGGTGGCGGGTAAACCTCTTTATTGGTCCCCACAACAAAAGTAAAACAAAGAATAAGTGCTGCTCGGCTCTCTGCCTCCACAGTCTTGTCTACGGTCACACAACGCACACTGCTCCAACTCTCTCTCAATCACCCCTTCTCCCAGGTCTGCGGGTGCTTATGTCTCGTCTCTCCTCCAATCACTGGAATTACAAACAGGTGTTAATCATTATTCACTTGACCACCTTATCACCGCTCGTCTCCAAACCCTTTCTCCCGCTGCAGCCTTTCGCCTTCCCACGCCCCCCTCGCCACAGCGATCACAGTGTTCACATCATTACACTGATGACCACAAGCATCTATATGAGACCAGGAACATTTATTATAACTGTTATATTTCTACAGTGCACTCTTTATTGTAGCATTTGACAGTTTTTGTGCTCTGCAATGCCATTTATAACCTCTCTGTATGGCTCTAGAGACATGGCTCTAGTTTTCATTCGAAAGTGTGGAAGATCAATTATTTCTAATTTGGCTACAAAAAAACCCTCGTCATATTTAATTCAATTTGTACATTTTTGAAATGTTTATTAAAGGCGAAGAAAGCCATAAACAAAAATATGAAAATAAGTCAATATTTAATTTTTCTTGCAGCATTTTGTGTGTACTGCTTTAATTTCGTATTCACCAGTATTTATCCTTTAAAAAACTATTTCCCATTATGGTTAAAAGTACAGATCATGGTTTAAAGTACATGGACCTGGAATTTATTATTTCTGTTAATTATCATTTCTGAAGTCATGACGAGAGAAGTTTATATATATATATTTCTTTGTCTTTACCAACAAAACCCCCAGGTTGTTTGATGACCAGTTTCTTGTTTCAGTTCTCTATTTGAAGGCTAGTTTTATATCCATCTGATGCTGCTTTAATCATAATTGTTTCAAATCTGACCATATCTCATCAAAATCAAATCCAGAGACTTTTACATGTTTTGGGTAATGAAGTCTATATCCTTAAGTTTCTATTCCAAAGCCTACAAAGATACACTACTTTGGAATCTAGTTTCTTTTGTTCATCTTTGGGCTCATGAGCATGAGTCATGTTCACTCATTCAGCAACTCAGCTGTGGTACAGTAAACTCATGACAAACTCTTCTTTCTTCAGTAACATTTGAAATTCTGGATGCTCTGTATTCTCCTCCATTGATTTTTCTGCCATTTACAGAAATGTCTTGAGAAGCACAAAGAGTTTATTTTTTTCATCAGTGAACATATTCATACACCTTTGTGCACTAAATCAAGTGGTTCAAAAGATTGTCAGTTGTGTTTCCTTCAGCTCATGACTTGCAGAGGTTTATAGATCAAAGTTGTCTAAACTCTCAGCAGTAAAGGGATAGTTCACCTAGAAATGTCATCATTTACTCACCCTCATGTCGTTCCAAACCCATAAGACTCAAAGGCTGAATCTGAGAAATGCTGCCTTCGGAGGACGCATTCTAAGGCTGGAAGGCATCAAGGCACGTCCAAATCCAGTGTTAACTTCACTTCCTCCGATTTTTGAAGGCAGCATAGATGTATCTTTCGCTGCCTTTGATATCCCACAATCCTTTGCATTCCATTCCGTGAGAGCTGAGCTAAAAATGAAAGATGACGTCTGAATTACCAGCATAGTATTTAAATATTTGCATAGTTTTCACCAAAGTTCGCTCTATTTTGCTGTAGATCATTAAACCATTACGCTGCCTCAGAAGCCTGTCCGAAATCAGTTCCACGAGGCACCTTTGTGTGAAAACGCTGCCCAGGCAAGAAGTCAGCAGCCTAAGCTTTCAGATGCAGCCACTGATTTAAAATGCAAAGATATTTTTAATAAAACTGAGAGGTTTCTGCCCCTCCACTGAAAGTCCAGGTAACCAAAACTTAAAGGATCCAAAAGATGTCATAAAACAAAGCCATGTGAAATGAAAGTCTTTGTTAAGACATATGATCACTTTATATGATGAACACATTTAATTTAGGTTTTGATTAACATGATCGACACACATTCATTGAGCACATCATCACACAGAAACTGAAACGGATGTGTGTGTGAGATGCATGAGAACCAATGGGGTTTGTTTCTATCATGTGACACGTGTTTATCATATGTGATGAGCTCGTTTATATGTGAAAGATATATGAAAAGTTTAAATTAAATCTATAAAAGCTGAATCTTTTATGCATGTTGAGTTTTCTCATTGATCAATCTAGTTAATTTGCCAGTCACATGCTCTGGTTCTTCAAATAAAAACAGATTAATGAGAAGCTAAACTAAAATCTTGCTCTTCTGTCATTGTTTTTCTTAGGAAACAGTAGAATATGCCTTCCTGATTATTTTCACGATTGAAACCTTCCTCAAGATCATAGCTTATGGACTTGTGATGCACCAGAACTCCTATGTGAGAAACGGCTGGAATATGATGGATTTTGTCATCGTCATTGTAGGGTAAGTGAACAGTCACACACATGTGTGGTTTTATATTCCTTTGTCCTGTAATGTTTTCAGACACGTAATTGTATTTTATTTGCAATTAAATGAAAATGTATTAAATGCAATTAGCTGAACGGCTTTTTTAACCCACTTAAGTTGGACTTCAGCTTTCATCTTTAAAGACTTTCATCTTTATATTATTACTTTTATTATCTTTGAAGTATGGTTAAAGTGTACTGCCAGATACTAACAAGCATTTATGGTAAACTGTAACATTAAAACTTGTATTTTGTGTATTTATAAATATATTTGTAATGATGTTGCAATTCAGTAAAATGTATTAACTTTAAATATAAAATCAGATAACACTCTACAGTTAAAATTATAATCGACCACTTTACATGTGCCTTTCTTATGTTTAGCATACATAACCATAACTGACATTATAACAAAGTGCACTTTATAAAAGTGTGCTAAGGAAGTTTCGGTTACGTATGTACCCCTCGTTCCCTGAAGGAGGGAATGGAGACGTCACATTGGAGTAGACGACGATGTGGATTCGCTTAGAGGGACCAATCTAGCTTCGAGTGTAACTAACCGCGCCAATGCACATTGGCCTGCGAATTATTGCATCCACTGCTGCGGATCACGCGTGAGTATCAGTAGGCAGCAGAATGCGCCGCATATTCGGTTTTCGCTGCTGAGGAGCCGCGCCGCGGCCGCTCAGCGGTGGGTACAGGAGCTGTGGAACGGGGCGTGACATCTCTTGTCCGCTCCTGCAGGGGACGAGGGTTATATACGGACGGACTTTTTCCCTTTCAGTCGGTACTCTCGACATCAGCACGTCGAGGACTATACTTGGGATCCTACTAAAGGGCCACAGCTACTGCCCCTTCCCGTGTCCTGTGGAAGCCACCTGCACTCCTACTTTTTGGCGTAGGCCAGGGCCCGCACAAGAGGACCAGCTACTGCTACTATTGCACTACCCACTGAGTAAGACTGGATAACACTGGGGAAACGTACCCGTTCTACTTGGAACAGGAATGTTGCGGAAGCTCCATCCTTCCCGAAGGAGGTTTCGGACGCAATACACATATGGACATCCCTAAGGTGCATATGGAAGAATGGAGTTGATTGAACCCTCTTGAAATGACAGAAGTCTGCCAGGGAAACACGGGCTCAAGGCTATACCATGGACTTTACACATATTGGATCCACTTAGGTCTTTTTTTAAAACAATTATTGGAAAACAAAAAAACCCAGCCTTCTACCCCCCCTACCGGTTTTGAGGATTCAGCGAGTGAAGGCCTGGTGCTGGACGTTCCGCCACAGCTCACGTCTGGCTGCCGAGGGGACGGAGGAACTCCACAGGGTCTACTATATGGACTCTCTGGAGTGGTTTTAGCAAGCCGACACTAAACCGGGTCCTCTCAGTGCCTCTACCTGTTTGAGTTGAGAACACAGGAGGATACCTGCTCCACAAGAAGGCTATATAATCTAGAGAACGTGTTGGGGGTCGCCCAGGCCGCAGCCCTACAGATATCTGTCAGCGCGGCGCCACGAGCCAGCGCCCAGGAGGATGCAACACTTCTAGTTGAGTGAGCTCGCAACCTAAATGGGTAGGGCACACCCTGTGCCTGATAAGCCTGGGTGATGGCATCCACTATCCAGTGGCCATCCTCTGCTTTGAGACGGCATTCTCCTTCTGCCGGCCTCTGTGACAGACAAATAGCTGGTCTGAGGTCCTGAAGCTTTGCGTCTGGTCTACGTAGCACCTTAAGGCCCGGACGGGAAAGAGCAAAGCTAGGGCTGGGTCTGCCACCTCCGAGGGCAGCGCTTGGAGGTTCACCACATGATCCCTGAAGGGAGTAGCGGGAACCTTGGCACTACCCGGCTACCTGGTTTTTACCTGGGAGTCAGCCGGCCCAAACTCTAGGCATGATTTGTCGACCGAAAATGCGTGCAGGATCCCCTACCCTCTTGATGGAGGCCAATGCTAGCAGGAGCAAAGTCTTCATCGAAAGAAATTTCATCTCGACCGTCTGCAAAGGCTCAAATGGGCTGTGCTGTAGTGCTGTGAGCACTAGAGTCATGTCCCAAGAGGGTATAGAGGGGGGCTATTGGAGGATTTAACCTTCTCGCCCCCCTTAAGGAACCTGACGACCAGGTCGTGCTTCCTCAACGACCTCCTTCTACGGGGTCGTGGTTAGCAGCGATCACGGCGACATAAACTTTAAGGGTGGATGGAGACAGCCTTCACTCCAACCCTTGCCGCAAAAGTGACAGCACAACTCTGAACGGGCATCTTACGGGGGTCTTCTCGGCGCGAAGAACACCACTCAACGAACAGGTTCCACTTCAAGGCGTAAGCGTGTCTCTTAGATGGTGCTCTCGCTGAAGTGATGGTGTCAACTACCTCTTGGGGTAGGCCACTCAGAACCTCCGCGTCCCGTCCAGGGACCGGACATGAAGTTTTCAGAGGTCTGGACGCGGGTGCCAAGGGGTGCCCCGTCTCTGAGTCAGTAAATCTTTTCTCAGAGGAATCGGCCAAGGAGGGGATGTCGCGATGAGCATTAGTTCCGGGAACCAGGTCCATGAAGGCCAATAGGGTGCCACCAGCAGACCTGCTCCTCGTCCTGCCTGACCTTGCACAGCAACTGTGCCAGAAGGCTCACTGGGGGAAATGCATACTTGCGAAGGCCCCGCGGCCATCTGTGTGCCAGTGTGTCCGTGCCGAGTGTTTCCTCGGTCAGGGCGAAGAACAACTGGCAGTGAGAGGTTTCTGGAGAGGCAAACAGGTTTACCTGAGCGGCTCTGAAACGTCCCCAAACCAGCTGGACCGTCTGGGGATGGAGTCGCCATTCTCCCGGTTTGATAGCCCGATGTGACAGCAACAAGCGACCTCATATGTTCTGAACTCCATAGGCGGAGGTGGCAGGCGCGTGCTATAGAGCGCGGTAAGCGCAGACCACCTTGTCTGTTGTGGACGCACTCCGCTTGTTTGTCCTTTGCGACATACATGCTTGCCTCGAAGCCCCTTTGAGACGGCCCCTGGCAAGGTTCACTGCCACAATCGAATTCATCCAGTGCAGTTTGGGGCCCTGTCCAAACCCCTGACTCTGCAAGCCCGTTGTACGTGGCCCCCTAGCCGGTGGTTGAGGCATCCGTGCAAACCACAGAATGCCTAGAGACCTACTCCAGGGACTCCTGCCCGGAGGACGCAAGGTCTGACCACGGGGTGAAGGTTTGGCGGCAGGCCGGTGTAACTTGGACCTGGAAAGTGCCGCGTTGCCACGCCCACCTAGGGACTCGGCCATGGAGCTAGTGCTGCAGCGGTCTCATATGGAGCAGCCCAGCGGCGTGACTGCCGCCGTAGCTGCCATATGCCCCAGGAGTCTCTGAAATTGTTTCAGTGGGACCGCCGTCCTGCTCTTACTGAGTCCCCTCCATACCGGGAAAGAGATCCTCTGTGTCGGGGAGAGTTTTCTCTTTTCCCAGTTGACCCGAAGGCCCAACAGGCTGAGGTGTGAGAGCACCAAATCCCTGTGTTCGCACAACTGATCCTGAGACTGCTTCGTCAAGGTAGTTGAGAATGCGAATGCTCTGTTCTCTCAGGGGAACAAGGGGTACCTCCGCAACTTACGTGAAGACACGGGGCAACAGGGACATCCCAGAGAGCAGGACCTCGTACTGATATGCTCGTCCTTTGGACGCGAACCACAGCAATGGTCTGTTTGTGCGGAAGGGTCGACACATGAAGTACGCGTCCTTCAGGTCGACCGCTGCAAACCAATCTCGGGGACGGATGCACCCAAAGATGCGTTCCTGCGTCAACATCTTGAACGGTAACCGGTGAAGGGCCCGGTTCAAGACACGCAGGTCCAAGATTGGTCGTAACCCACCGCCTTTCTTGGGTACAATGAAGTAGGAGCTGTAAAACCCCGTCTTCATATCGGCTGGAGGGACCGGCTCTATCGCATCCTTCGCCAGTAGGACTGCGACCTCCGCCCGCAAGACAGGACCATCGGCCGCCTTCACTGTTGTGAAGCGGATGCCACTGAACTTGGGGGGGACGCCGGGCGACTGAATCGCATAGCCGAGCCTGACGGTTCGAAGGAGCCATCGAGATGGGCTGGGTAGCTCAAGACTTGCACTCACACCGCGCTAGTGGCATCAACGGAACTACAGGCGTACCCGCAGTGGGGCAGCGTGGAAAACGCAGGGACCCGGCCCGGGCATCTCGTAACCGGTCCGAGGCGGGGTCTGGTGTGTGTAACACTGACCTGCGTTCGAGCAGAGGGTGCGTGGGTAGTCCGTTGGTTCGTCCTCCCGATCCGCCCACTGCTGCTCACTGGCGAGAGAGGAGGGTGAGTGTGATATGCACTAGATCATCCACAACCCCCCGTCCCCTCTGGGGACCCAGAAATAGAGGAATTGCTCTTTGTCGATAATTTGGGTACCCTTGGGTAACCACCGACCGAAGGTCAGTGTTGTAAAGTGAGTTTTTCCGCGACTTCTGGTCCGTGACCACCCCTCCCCCCCCCCCCCCCCCCCCCCCCCCCCCCCCCCCCTGCAACTGCCTCTGGCATTTGCGCTGGTGCCTTTGCCTCCCTCCGTAGCGTGTAAGGTGGAGGCAGCTTCTCCACAGGTCGTATTAGCATCGCTGGCCAGTCGAGTACCTACAGACCCGGGAGGGGAGGCACGTTTCTCCCTGCCGGCTGGAGGCGGTATTAGGAGACAACTGCATCGCAACCGACCGCTCCACCGGGGGGACCCTTGTAACCCCCTAGCTGCCCCACCATCGAGTGTGGTGAGGGAGGAGGATCCAGCAAATCAGTTTCTGGCAGTAAAAGGTGCCGTCCATGACCTGTTGAGCTCCTCTTGCACCTTCGGGATGAAAGGCACCGAGGCGGGGCGCTGAGCACCAGCGCGGACCACCCCGAGAACCCATCGTGCAACCTTGAGGGCTCGGGACAAGGCGAAAGTCTTCACTCAAGCCCTACCCCTACAGCGGCCCAGGAAAGCATAGCCATAATTTCTGGATCTGATTCAGGCATTGCTTCCGTCCCCGGAGAGCGCACTGCAGCCGAATCTTCCTCTCCAGAAAGCTCTGGCTCACCCTCCAATGCAGCAATCGACATCCGAACGTTGGGGGGAGCCTCGGAAGAAACAGGTGTTACCCCCCGGGAGGGTCCAGCCTGCTCTTTTAGAGAGCTCCGCTGGTTTCGAAGTGCCGGCGGGCTTGGGCATCCCCGAAGGGGAATTCCTCACCGTGACCATAAGACCAGTATGCCCACTGCCAGAAAAAGGACGCCCCCGGCTGCCACCAAAGGGAACCCCAGATCTAAGCGTGGCACGCACTCCGCCCTTTTGCAGGTAACGGAGTCCGGTCCGCAACTCAGAGATGGTTATACCCCCGCAATGGGAGCATGAGTCCTCCACGAAAGCTACCTCAGTGTGCTTCATGCCCAGGCACGAGAGGCTGCGATCGTGACCATCACCCAGCGCCATGTAACGACCGCATCCAGAACGCCCTGGTGATACGTTGTCTATAGCAAGACCAACATCGTCTTTATAAAGACGTAACGTCAAAAAAGACGCACCCGAAATTGCTCTATTAGGGAAAAGCTCTTTTACGTGCTGAGACGCACAAGGGAAATAGCCGTTTGCAGCATGACAGGGGGTAGTGCAACCTGAAGTGCGCAAACCACTTGACACAGGAACGACCACTGCTGAAGCACCGTCCGCCAACACGAAGAGCTCTCCAAGAGCGCGCTGAACTCGTTCAGTCTTCTTTCTCTCAGTAGAGTAGTCAGGAGCAGAACGATGTGATCGCTCGTCTCTGAAGCGAAAAGCTGAATATGCGCTGCATCTGCTGCCTACTTATACTCACGCTG
Source organism: Sinocyclocheilus anophthalmus (assembly GCA_018155175.1). NCBI lineage: Eukaryota > Metazoa > Chordata > Actinopteri > Cypriniformes > Cyprinidae > Sinocyclocheilus > Sinocyclocheilus anophthalmus. The sequence goes on from JADLZN010000260.1 coordinate 26,280, forward strand.
TGATCAGCAGCAGCTGGATGCAATAATCACATCCCAGTGTGCATTGGTTCGTTTAGTTTACACTCAAAGTGGATTTGTCCCTCTAAGCGAGATCCCAATTCGTCGGTCCTCCGACGTGACGTCGAGAGTGACCGACTGAAAGGGAAACAAGGATACTGTATTTAAGTACTCTTAAGCAGCCTTTTATTTCATTAATATTATGTTATCCGCAAGTACAGTTTTAAATAATATTCTCTAAGGTTTGAAGTACACTACAAGTGCACATTCAATATAATTAAGCACACTTTTTTCATAGCGTCCTTTAAATGTTGAACAGCTGTGATGTTACTTCAGATTTATCCTCGCATCTTTTCTGTAATCGGAACTATGTAACTCATAGATACCCAATAAATGAATGTAATCCAAAATACTTATCAAATGAACAGACCCTTCAAAACAGCTCAAGAATAATCAAACAGAAGTCTACTGGGAATCCCTGAGACATTTGTCTGTATCTTAATACCAGCTTTGTAGAGTTTCACAGATGATGATGCTTTGTCAGAGCAATGACTGCAGAGTGCTTGTCCTCTGATGGTGATTGTGCAAAATTTTGATCTGTCTTCACGATTTGACACTGTTTTGTGATGTGACATTTCCTGTGCTCATTAAAATAATCACAGGGTTTTGTGCTAAAGCGTAGCACGCTAAAGTGATGCAGTTGTTTGGTGAACAACACATCAACTTGACCATTTATAATGACTTTTCTGTGTGCTAGTATGAATATGTGGCAATGAAAAAAAAAAAAAAAAAAAAAAAAAAAATCAGAAACTTTTCATAATTTTCCAAAATGTTCAAATTAAACGAGAAATTCTATTGAATAAGCAGAAAACTTGCTGAACACTGCTATCTAGATAAGAAGGGGTGACAAACTCACCTATGATCATAAAAATAAATTGAGATATCATAAAGATTTGCTTTCATTTGTCCTCATTTGTAAGTCACTTTGGATAACTGCTAAATGTCTAAATGTAAATACCCTCTGTAATGTTACCATGGTTACTCATTTACATAAATCTTGATGTTTACAGGTGTTTAGTTTGTAGTCCTATATATACAGTGCATTGCAAAAGTATTCTTTTTTTCAGATTTTGTTATGTTGCTGCCTTATGTTAAGCTGCTTTAGATTACTTTTTTCTACATTCACATTCAGCTCAGGAGCATTCATATTCATAAGTATGAGCATTCATACTTTGAGTGGAGTTAACTTGTGCAAATTCAGTTGAATGGGTATGATTTGGAAAGGCACACACCTCTCAATAAAATGCATATCAGAGCAAAAACCATGCCCTGAGGTCAAAAGAACTGCCTGTAGAGCTCAGATACAGGATTGTGTCAAGACACAGATTCACAGAAGCATGTAGCCTCCATTCTCCTTAATGGAAGAAGTTTGGAATAACCAGGACTCTTCCTAGAGCTGGCCTCCTGGCCAAACTGAGCAACTGATGGAGAAGGGCTTTGGTTAGAGTGGTGACCAAGACCATGATAGTTGAGCTCCATGATCATATGTGGAGATTGGAGAAACCTACAGTAGGACAAACATCACTGCAACACTCCACCAGTATGGCCTTTATTTATGGCACTGTTGACAGACTCAATTCAACGCCTTTTCTCCTCAGTGAAGACACTTGAAAACACACTTGGAATGTGCAAAAAAAAACACTTAAAGGGCCCTCAGACTGTGAGAAACGATATTATCTGGTCTGATAAACCTCAGTTCCAAGCGTCAAGTATGGAGGAAACCAGACACTGCTCATCACCTGCAGACTAGCATCCCAAAAGTAAAGTGTGCTGGTAGCAGCCTCATGATGTGGGGCTGTTTTTCAGCGGCAGGGAACGAGGGACTCGTCAGAGTAGAAGACATCTCATCACAGCAAAATAGAGATAGCCATCCCTACATTCCTACCTCAGAGCTAGGGCAAAGTCACCTTCCAACAGTACAATGACCCTAAGCACACATCAAGTGGCTTGACGACTCTGTGATGTCCCTTGAGGTGGCCCAGCCAAGCCTGATTGATCAGATATGCTCCTACCCAAAAAGACCTGAGGCGCAAAGGTGCTTCAACTAAGTACCGAGTTAAGGTAGATATGATGCCAAAATCCACTTATTCAGTTTTTTCCCCTTTTTTTTTTTTTGCAAAGTTGTTCACTCACTTATTTGCCATTATGGGTGTATAGTTTTAATTGTTGTGGATACAGTAATTTTAAAGCAGTTTAACTCAAGGCACAATATAAAAAAAAAAAAAAACAAAAACAATGTGAAAAAAGGAGTATGAGTACTTTCGCAAGACACTGTATATATGTTACTATATAATTTACAGTTTAAATCTATATGCTATTCAATTCCCAAAAGTTCCTGTGTAATGCATTACATATGATTATATTTACATTACTTTTTTCTTATTTTGGTCATCAGCTTTGTACAGCAGAGTGTTTATGTTGCATTTTATTTAGTTAATATTTATTGCATGCATTTACGTCCCGTGCCTTACCCTGATGGTTTTAGTGTGTAAGACCCTGAGCACCATCTATATAAATGAGTCTATATGTGAGTATTGGCCAAGTTGTATGGACTGGCCACTTATGATGAGCTCTTATTAGTCAGTAGGTTCTATTTTACAACCTGTATTATTGAATAGATAGTTCACACAAAAATGTCATCATTTACTCACCCCTACGTTGTTCCAAACTCATAAGACCTTCACAACTGTAGATATTTTGGTCACACTTCAATTTTGGGAAGGAACTATTAACTACGACTTTTGCCACAATAAATTCCTAATCTGCTGCTTATTAATAGTTAGTTAGGTAGTTGTGAATTTTAGGTATGGTGTGGATTAAGGGATATAAAATATGGTCATGAAGAATAAAGCATTCATTTTTTTTTAAAGCATTAAAAAAAGTACTAATAAACAGCCAATATGCTAGTAATATGCATGCTAATAAGCAACTAGTTAATAGTGAGAATTGGTCCCTAAACTACAGTGTTGCAGATATTTTTAAAATTCCAAATATTTCAAGCTTCAAAACAGTTCATATGACATTGTAAAATTAATCCATATTAATCTCTAAAGAGACAGTGGCTTTATTTGATGAACATATTTCATTTAGACTTTTGTTCATAAATTGATATTGGTCCAAGCACAAACATAAAGCACATAAAATATGTTAAACGGAGGCTTTTATTTTTTTGCCAATGAGGTTTGTTCTTGTGTGTCAAGCAATTATTGTTGAGCTTGCGTTTACCATATTTGATGTGCATTTATCAATGTTTATTATGTACTGTACAGTATATGAATTAAAGCCTAAATATGAATCTGTTCATCACATAATGTGTTTTTGTCTCTTCAGAAGATATTTGGTCAGATGACGCACAGGGCTAGTGAGAATGTTTGACACTTTCTGTGTGCAGAACGAGGATATGAGTTTATTTGCTTAACGATTGATGTGGAAATGATAAAATAAGGAAATATATTCTGATATTCTAAGTCACTTTGTCATGTTACTTTCTTTTCTATGGTGTATCTAATCATCATACTTGATTAAACGTAGATACCTATATGGAAATAGTCTCAAGTACCTAATGTAAATGTTGAGATTAATTATAAATTTACTTAAGCATCAAAAGTACAACTAAAATATAAATAATAAAGAGTGAACTCAAGTAATGCTCTGGTATGTTTCCCAAAAGCATCAAGGCTGAAATACACTACATGACTTTTAAAATCTGAACAAATTTAAAACACTAGGCATCATACACTTACTGACTTTGTCACAGAGGAAAAACTGGCCATCATACACTAAACGACTGAGGATCACTCAATACCAGACTTTAAAGTTGTTCCGATCACAAACAAACTCATGCTGAAATGTGCGCCTTGACATGACAAATGAAAACAACATGTGTTCTAAAATCAGCTCAAAATATCAAACATGCTTGATCTCCTCCGACTGGATGGAATCAAAGTCTGAAGCTAAAAAAAATCAGAGTCTGTGATCATCATACACTATGCAGTTTCCTATTAAATCTGTCAATTCCAATCTGCAGACTGGCTCTGGCTTCACTAGCATCAACTTCTCCTAGTGTAAAATGCGGCAAAAATCTGGGCAGAAGACATGTAGTGTTTTCCAGCCCTTAGCCAACTATGGTCACAAGTTCCAAGGTTACTAACATAGTTGAACATTTCCCAGAACCATAGTTTCACAGAACGTTTTCACAAACGCAAATCACATCAGTTACGTATGCACATTCTTAATTGCCTGGTGTTTTGTAAGTGTTACTTTGTGTGTTTACCATCAAATAGCATGTTAAATAATGTTTTAATGACGGCGGTTTGGTCTTCTGTGTTGGTCTACAAACTGCTGTCATGGTTGAACAACTCTGTTGGAAGTAGTTCATGCCAGCTGGAAATTGTTGAAAGGATTTTGTCTGGCACATAGCTGGCAACTGTTCACAAGAGCTTACAACCTGATCAAGTGCTGATCTCTGACCCGATGTAACGGAATCAACTCCTCTCAGGGAGGAGGCATCCATGAAGTCAGAGGTCATGCTAGACGGAGATTGTGCTGCTGTAAGATCCTCAGAGATCACGCTGAATCTCATCTGTGACATCCCCTAGCCTCAGAGCCAGATGAGGGTTATTTGATACAGGTCCATGAAATGTGCAAAAGATAAACCCACCTGACTTGGCATTATGTCCTATAGTCATTTGTTATTTCTAGTATTTGTAATACATTACCACCTTCAGCTTGTGTTTTCATCATCACTAGCTGTTCACTTCTGTCTGTATATCTATATTTATTTGTACACAGTTAAGAACACTTAATTATAGGTTCTCAAAAATCGAAACCGCAGTCTGCTTTTTATTTCTCTAATTTCAAATTGAGGTACTATCGAGTAAGTGGTATGAGCTTATTATTGTATTATTGTAATTAACATTCATATTTTGTATGTAGGTTTTTTCCCCCCAGAATGTTAAGTAACACCAGTCAAGTTTTTGTGTTCATGTTGATCAGTATGTAAAGCTGAATAATCCTTAGAAATAAGTTCATCCAACTAAAATAATTTGATTACCAGATATGGTGCTGGTGGTGGGACCCCTCGTGCATTGTGGAATGTATAAATTATGTAGTTGCATTGTTTTACAATAAGCAATTTGTTAGATTTTTTTTTTACCTAAAATTAATTTTTGTTGGTTATCACCATTTATATATTTACTCATACATCCCTAGAGGATAGTTAAGTTAAGTATATATATATATAAAAAAAACAACATGCAGCCACAACAAGTTCCTGCAAACCATAAATGACTGACAGCCCAAATAGCCAAGTAAATTGCTGCGCTAACAGGTCTTGTTGTTATCCACCATTTTGTCTGTCTGTTCTATTGGTGAGCGTGATTTCACCAAGTACAACATGTTCCTGGATCAACATCCTTGTTGATCCTGGAACAACATTCCAATCAACCAATCAGAATTGAGGGATACGTTTTCAAGAAATGCCAGTTTTAGGCTTACAATCAGGGTTAGATACTTCTACACCCTTGTTATTCACCTATCATTTCCCTCTGTTTTTAGGAATAAATTATGGGTAGGGTTAGGTTTAGGAGTAGGTATTGAGTTAGGTCTATATTTTTGGACAGTATTGTTGATCCAGGATCATCAAAGGATATTGATCCAGGAACATGTCTTTCTTGGCAAATCATGGCGCCCCTGTTCTATCTGTGACATCCCAACGTTATGGTAAAAAGGTGTTGTGAAGATACTTGAAATTTAGATACTAGATATTCAGAGAGGCTAGTGCTAATTTCATTCCCAAAACCAGCCAGTAATCTTGAAAAATGAACAAATGAACTGCATGATCAACTGCCCTTGGAAATTTTAACTGATCGTTCAAAAGCATAACATCTCTATGTTTGCGCAAAGGAAAGGAATAGCAGTCCTCTACTGTTACATTTCACTTATGCTGTTGTATATAACATAATAACCCGAACTCACATTATGTGTGTGTGTTTAGTCTCTTCAGTGTCGTGCTGGAGCTGGTAACCAAAGATCGAGATGTCAGCGGGCAGTCAGGTGGGAAGCCGGGCGGGTTTGATGTCAAGGCTTTACGAGCGTTCAGAGTTCTGCGGCCCCTCCGCCTGGTCTCAGGAGTGCCAAGTGCGTCCACATCTTTACCCAGCAATCACAGCCTGAACAGCCTGATAACATGCTGATAATATGTCTCTGTGTGTGTGTAGGCTTACAGGTAGTGCTGAACTCCATTATTAAGGCCATGGTTCCTCTGCTGCACATTGCTCTGCTCGTACTCTTCGTCATCATCATCTATGCCATCATCGGACTGGAGCTGTTCATCGGGAAGATGCATGCGACCTGCTATCTGAACGGCACGCGTCAGTGTGTTCTCACATTCGCTAGACTATTTATAAACTATAAAAGTTCTGTTTTTAACATTTCTTTTGCATTACACACACACACACGCACCATAATCTATCAAATAATATGTCTTAGATAGAAGATAGAAGATATCCTAACTAGTACGCTCACATACACAGTACTTAAATGACACAATTTCTTGAGAATGAGCCACATATTTCTTATTCTCCACACAGGTACATTAGCAGAGGAGGATCCCGGTCCCTGTTCTCTTTCTGGTCATGGGCGTCACTGCCCTCTCAGTGGCACCGTGTGTAGGGATGGTTGGCATGGACCCAACAACGGCATCACAAACTTTGACAACTTCCTGTTTGCCATGCTGACTGTGTTCCAGTGTATCACCATGGAGGGCTGGACTGATGTGCTGTACTGGGTGAGACTCGCAATGGCTTCCTGTCTCTGAAATGTTCACTGTCGCTGACATACTCTTTGTTCTTTCCTGCGGGGAGCGTCCACTTCCGCTCTAAGCGCTTTTCCATGACACACAGAGAGCTCAATGAATGCTAATGAGATTGACCCTCTAAGACTGAAGGGACAAAGTCAGAAGACGGGCAAAAATGAGAACACAGGAAAACATGTCAGCCTCTGCTTATCAGTGGTGGATGAAGTACAGATACCATAATAAAGTATTACTCAAGTAAAAGTAATCCTTTACCATTTTACTTATATACAAAACACAGAAGTACTTGATTTTTAATGTACTTAAAATATTAAAAGTATTGATCAATTAACCATGTTTATTCATTCTGCAATTTTTAATACTTAATCCTAGAATAAGGAAGAGTAGTAGATGAAGAAACTTGTATTGCTCTGAAAATAAGCAAACATTTTATTTTATTACCTAAACATACTTTAATGTAGTATCAATTTAGGTGTTATATCATTTTAAATGGCATCTGCAGCAGGGAAGATCAGTGGAATCCCTGTAGAGAACGTGATAAAATATTTCATTCAAAATCTTCCCCTTTACCACATATTTAGTTCACAGATAACCGACAGTCATGACCTACATATGATTTCCCTTTAATATTATCTATACTAAAATTCAACATTAGTAACTTACTTTTAGTGCCATCAGTGTCATGTAGGGGTGTGCCAGAAGCCGAATACCTTATTTAGAAAGGCACGGATAATGGCTTCAAAACGAATAACAGATAACGGATAACAAATAATTCTGCCTGAATAATATTTGGCTGAGGCTGGCACGGTCACTCCTGGTGTTTGCTGGATAACGGGTGAGCCAGGGGATCAGCGCAATATTATACATAAAACTCTAAAGTCACTACACAATAATGAGTGTGTGAAGTGAATGAATGTAAACTTTATGAATGAAATGAGAGCAAATCAAACAAACAGCATTGCTGTTGCCTCTCCGTGCATCTCAGAAATCAGAGCTTGACAAGAAAATCAACTGTACAACATCATACATGTTCTATTTGTGTATATTTGCCAATGATTTAAACCTTGTATGATACACAAATGAATGGAATAAGCACAGCGTGATTGCCAATCAAACAGCCGCGTTGCCGTCTCTGCGCGTCACACATTTTCTACTAAGCCTACACATTCGCTTCTCTATCTTTTGCTGGTTTGCGTTTCACACACACATTTGTTTAGTGAAGGTCAAAAAAGACTTGCTTAAATAGTTCTGTGTAATGAAAATGTGCGCCTTGAATTAATTCATTCGTGTTCAAATGATCACTAAACGTTTGTCATGAAATCTCTCTGCTTGTATGATAATTATTATTATTTTTTAAAATTATTTTATATTTTAGAACACTGAATAGGGCAAATAGAAGCATTTTACAAAAATGTCAGCGTTATTTAATACATTAGGAATGTTTCAGCTTAATATTATGTTTAAAATGGTTAGAATTCTGGTGACTCAAATCAGGTGGGAGGAGCTGAGGAATCTGCTGCAGAGGATGAAACCAACTCTGTGACAGTTGCCGCCCCTCTACCCCAACCCTGATGACCGCAGCGGCCGACGATTACAGGGACGGTATCTGCCTCTGGGTGCCGGGCGACTGGGATTGTTGGTGTGAAATTCCATTAGCAGAGCTGGATCTAGTCGTCTCGGGCAACTCATGAACATTCTCCTTGGCCGTATTCCAGGCGACCTCCCTGTCATTGGGAGTCCCAAGATTTTGTGCACCTTATAGATGTGGCCCTCTTCAGTATCGATGGGACGAGGAGGTATGTCATCTACATCAGACCCTTAGGAAGATGTGAACAGAGGGTTAGTGAAATGTTTGAGAAGTGAAACGTGGAATGATGGAAAAATACGGTAATGTGATGGAAGATTCAACTGGTAGATGACTTCACTGATATGTCTTTGGATGGTGAATGGACCATTGTAGCGGTGACTCAGCTTACAGCAGGGCAGGCGAAGATGGATGTCCCTGGTAGAGCCAAACCTTCTGACCCGGATGGTACTGGGGAGTAGCAGCTCTTCTTGCATTGGCCTGGCTCTTTTGTCTCTGTACTGCTCACTGTCGATGGATGTGAGCTGAGTCCCAAACCCTCTCGCTCTCTTGGAAACATTGGTTTACAGTTGGAACCTCTGAAGGCTCACCTGACATGGGAAACAGGGGCGGCTGGTAACAGAGTATGCATTGAAACGGGGTGAGACTGGTGGTCGTCTAGCGTAGAGAATTCAAAGCATACACGGCCCAGGGAAGGTAGCGGCTCCAGCTGTGTTGGATATCGTGACAATATATGACCTTAAGTACCTCATGATCTCCTGGATCTTCCACTCGCCTTTTGATTGTGGATGGTACCCTGACGACAAACTGACTGTGACTCCTAGAGGACGGAAGAAGGCCTGCCATACTCTGGATATGAATTGGGGTCTGCAGTCTGAGACAATATCTTCTGTAATCCCAAAATGCCTGAAGATGTGTTGAAAGATTTCTGCTGTCTCAAGGGTGGTAGGTAAACCCTTCAGCGGGATCAATTTACAGGCCTTGGAGAATTGATCGATGACCACCAGGATGCAGGTATGGGACTCCGAAGGAGGTAGATCTGTGAGGAAATCGATTCTGATGTGGGACCACGGATGGTGTGGAGCAGGTAGGGGTATCAGTTTTCCCTCAGGTAGATGGCGTTGGAATCTTGTTCTTGATCCTTTGATCAGGAGGTAGTTTCAGGTCTATGAGGGACATGCGGAGGGTTGATGGAACATATACCAAACACTCAGGATCTCCCAGTGGAGCTGGCTCTGAGCGTGTGGCCTCTGCAATCTGATCATCAAGAGCCCATTAGATGTGACTGACTATAATGGCTGGAGGGAGGATGGGTTCTGGTGTTGATGGACTGGGGTCAGGATTGTGCAAATGGAATAAAATGTCGGCCTTCTGATTCTTATGACCTGGACGGTAGGTTACGGTGATCTGAAAACGGGTGAAAAATAGGGCCCAATGGGCTTGTCTGGGATTTAGTCTCTTGGCCTCATGGAGGTATTCAAGATTCAAGGATGTGCTAGGGTAGGAGCTGTACAGAAGTCTTCCTTGAGTGCCGTGAAGGAAGAAAGGGCTTTGGGGGTCCAGATAAGTTGGAGATTAATCTTCTGTATAAGTAGGTGAATCCTAAGAATCATTGTAAATATTTAACAGAAGATGGTTGAGGCCAATCTTTGACTGCTTGCACCTTCCTCTGGTCAATCTGGATGCCTCACTCACTGATAACATATCTTGAAGAGTGGATGGTGCTACAGTGGAATTCCCACTTCTCCAGTTTCAGGTACAGGTTGTACTCATGGAGCTTCTGAAGGACCAGCGTCACGTGGTGACTATGTTTGGCCAGGTTCCGGGAGTAGACTAGGATGTCATCAATATAGACAAAACAATGGAGGAACTCCCGGAACACCTCATTCATAAATCCCTGGAACACGGAGGGTGAGTTTTCCAGTCCATATGGCATGACCTGATATTCATAGTGGCCTGATGGTGTAACAAAGGCGGACTTCCATTCATCACCCTCACATATCCAAATGAAGTTATACGCACTCTGCAGGTCCAACTTGAAAAATATGCTGGCACCTCGTAACTACTCCAGGGCTGCTTGGACAAGAGGAAGGGGGTACTGGTACTTGATGGTTTCGAAATCGAGAGCTCAGCAATTGATGCAGGGCCATCCTTTTTTCCAACAAAGAAGAAACTCAAAGCAGCAGGGGAGGTAGATGGACAGATGAACTCTTGCTTCAGGGCCTCCTTGATTTACTCCTCCATGGCCCTCTGTTCCGGGATGGACAGGGGATAGATCTTTCCTTTGGGTAGAGTTGCCCCAGGCAGCAGGTTGATAGCACATTCCCATGGCCGATGTGGTGGTAATTTTGTGGCTAGCTGCTTGCTGAACACATTCTGGAACGCCCGGATCTCCTGTTGCATGGTTACCTCTTGTCTCTCTATGGTGGTGGAGTTTAGGTAGAAGGGTTCTGACGGATCAGATTCAATACTGTCTGACCTGTGAGCCCTGGGTCTCTTGACCCATTTCAAACATGTTCTGAAGCAGTAATCTCTCCATCACTGCATCTCTCCACTCTGCCAACATATTGTAGGTGTTGTAATAGCCATGGGCATCCCAAGATGACGTCAACAGTAGATCCCCCAAGCACCAGGAATGAGATCTTCTCTGAGGCCAGAAATGGCCTTCAGCACCACAATACAGACACAGCTGATTGAAAATTCAACGTTGACGCCCTGCGTAAGACAGAAATCTTTAGACAGGAAATGCAAATTGATCGTAGAATAAAGCTATCTAACCCGATGACATCATCATAAATGGCCATCTGTTGAAGGACGGTGGGATTGAGACCCTGACGGTAGGTTGTTATTAGAGATGTCTCGTTCCATTCACTGACTGCCGCTAGAGTGCAAAATTGCAAGGCATAATGGGTAGTAGAGGAACTGCCTTGATGGAGAGTGAAGAGCTGATCATGAACAGAAAACACGTGGGCTGTTTGTACAAACACTTCCTTGAAATAAGTGGTGAAGGCAGTCAGTGAGCTGGTTACAGGGCCGTTGGCCTCCCAGGTGGATCTTGAGAGTGCATCCAGTCAGAAGAGAGATGATGTATGCTATCTTTGCACAATCAGATTTGAAGAGATTGGGCTGCATTTTAAAGTATAGAGAGCATTGCAACAAGAACCTGTTGCACTCCTCCACCTCGCCAGAGTATGTCACTGGTCAGACCATGGGACTGGCAGAAGCAGATACCGAAGAAGAGGTGATGGATGGAATAGAGTGACTGTCGCAGTGCATGAACCAGTTCGGCAAAAGGATCGGGGTTGGGAATGCCGGCTTCACTGGTCTTTGTGTTGTTGCATTGTTTTGGTCTGGTCTTCTGTTACAAGATCAGACGGATCGACAACAGGTAAGTCAAACAACACTGCTTTATTGGAAGGTGTTTGGTAGACACCATGAAACAAAACAGGTGAGTGAGCAGATGATGGTTAAACTGGATTGACTGATAGACTGAGGACAGACAGGGGCATCAGATGTATGGAAGGTGAGTATTTGCAGGGGAGAGTCAGGTAAGTAGCTCCAAGGGAATGACGATACCAGACAATGGTGAGATGGAGAGTTTTAATAGGGTTCTTAATTAACTGGTGCAGGTGGGAGGAGCTAAGGAATCTGTTGCAGAGGATGGAAGTGACTTTGTGACAGGAACCAAGGTTATTTTCGTAAACGAAAACTAAAACTAAGACTAAAACGATTGATGAAAAAACAATTTCGTAAACTGAAATAAAATAAAAAATAAATAAATGAAAAACTAAAACGAAACTAAGCTAACAAAAGTTATTGAAAAACTAACTGAATAAAATAATTATTATCAAAAATAAATAATAATTTTCATAATCATTATGTTCTCACCCCTTGGCAGAAAAATATACGAGCTGTGTGGAGGTTTAGGGAAATAGCCTACCTGTAATGCCGCATCACGCACATATCTGATGGAGAGACGCAAAGCAGTTTAAAGCCTGCACGGGTCCTGTTTGGTAAACGTGCACCAGCAATACTTAACAGAACACCTGACCCATTATCTGACAGCAGCACTAATTTAATTCTGTACCAGACGAGAACCGTTTGACATAAAGACTGCGCGCCGTATCCAGATTAGTGTTATTTTATCATTAACGCAAGCCTCAAACCACATAGGCATTTAAAAGTTGTCTTTGAAGAAAAATTACATCATCGCAACATGACAATTAACAGAAAAAAAGATGAGAACGTGCATCCTCTCTGTAAACAACACAAAACTTTTGCCTAGCATCTTGTGATCACTCTGCCAGGCTTTTGAACAAATGTACATAGGCTAAATCACAATATACACACGCTTATAATTCTTCATAAATGAAAAGAACATTCAAATATAAGCCTTTACTGTTAAATGCGATTGCCGTTATTATTGAATTGCATTAGTCCCGGTTTTGATTTTGTTCACAGAAAAGTGAGCAAGACACCATATTTACAATATCATGATTATGGTTAAATAAGAAAAGACATATAACCAAATCAGGCTACATTTATTTTCATACTAAATATCTCCACACATCATTGGATATGACATTAAGCGCGACTTGTGTAGATTAATTTAGTTAAAAAAAGGCTTGCCTGCTTTCTTTGGTGTATATTTGTATACTTTTACTATCTAATCAATCTCAGCATGCGTTAATTTTGTGTCGCTAGACGTTTGCCTCACTAAGGCTAAATCATGCCTACGTCTTTCTTTGGCCTTCGCTCTGGAAGTGATCTGTAAAATTTAATAAAAATAACTAAAACTGAAAACTAAACTTAATATAAAAACAAAAAGCTCACAATTAAAAATGAAACTAAAACTAACAAAAATGTGAATGAAACTAATAAAAACTAAACTGAATTTTATAGAAAATTTGAAAACGATATTAAAATAAAACTAATTTAAAAATTCAAAACTATAATAACCTTGAGAGGAACACTGTTCACTATTAATTAGTTGCTTATTAACATGCATATTACTAGCATATTTTCTGTTTATTAGTACATATCAATGCATGACTAGACCCCTTAACCCTACCCACTATCTAAACATAAGCACTACAACAACTGCCTTACTTATAATGAATAATCAGCAAATTAGAAGTTTATTGAGGAAAAACTCTTAATTAATAGTGAATATGAGTTCCCTACTCCACATGCTCATCTAAATTGCTCTGAACTTTCTTGGGTCGACGCTAGCCTAGGAGAATTGCTTCTTATTGCCTCTCTCGCTCATTTCAAAACTGAATTTAAATCTTGAAATAATTTTACTTGTAAATTAATTTATTTCTTATATTTGCTAAAATGTCATACATGATTAGCAGCTGAGAGTGCAGTCAGAATTGCCATTCGGTAAGACTTTATTTTAGGGTCTCTTAACTAGTTGCTTATTAGCGCTTTCCATATTAGACCAGTAGAGATTATCCATTTTTAGTATAAATTAAATCACAGATTTAATGCCCTTATTCTACAGGACCTTATTCTGCATCCCTAATCCTACCCAATACCTAAACTTAACAACTACCTTACTAACTATTAATAAGCAGCAAATTAGGAATTTACTGAGGGAAAAGTCGTAGTTAATAGTGAATAAGTGATCCCTATTCTAAAGTGTTACCTGCAACTCTTCTGTTCATTCTTCTGTTGCCATATTTCTGTTCATAAGGGTAGACATGGTAACATGAGTTAATCTGAGAGTTGCTGTGTGTCGTTGTGTGTTTCAGATGAATGATGCTATGGGGTCTGAGTTGCCTTGGGTCTATTTTGTCACTCTGGTCATTTTTGGCTCCTTCTTTGTCCTCAATCTAGTATTGGGCGTTCTCAGTGGGTGAGTTATTTTATCCAAATGCTGTTCACATTCAGTTTCTGTAATTTCATAACTGCGCCCTTCAAAGTACTATTACCAAACCATAATTTCCATGGTCTGTATCTGTGTATATGATCTCTTCTGTGCAGTACATTGTTGCTAGAGGGAATTTGTTCACATGTGTGCACCACAGAGAGTTCTCTAAGGAGCGTGAGAAGGCCAAAGCTCGTGGAGATTTCCAGAAACTGCGTGAGAAGCAGCAGCTTGAGGAGGATCTGAAGGGCTATCTGGATTGGATCACACAAGCTGAGGACATCGACCCTGATAATGATGAGGAGGGAGATCAAGAGGCCAAACGCAACCGTACGTAAAAGTGCAAGACTCATTTGTTTCTGCTCTTTTCATCTCTCTGAAAGTATTTTTAAATGCACGCTGTCATTTGCACACATCAACAGTTCCAGCCAAGGTCATACTGGAATCAAATCATTACTATTGAGAAAAATTTAATGTTATAGTCAAATGTAAGTTGTTCATCAGTTTATGCGTCCACTCAATTAAACCAGTCATGTTTTGTGTGAGCAGTGCTGTAGTGGAGTCTAAATGCAGTATGAGTCAGTAAGTCAGGGTTGTGGCCTGCAGTAATGAATTTTAAACTTGGACAAAGCTGAAAGATATCATAAAAAATCATTTAAAAACTGTTTTATGATAAATTTGGCTTGAACTGTCCAGTGTTTTGGAGTTTGTCATTTTGTCTTGGGTTACTTGACTGTAACCCTGTTTCCTGAAAAAGCGGGAAGGCGATGTTGCGTTTCATTAATGCTCATTAGAATGTCCTGACCAGTTGTGAAGCATGTGCAAACATAGCTATAAGGTCTGCTAAATAAACTCTGCTGCATATTGGAATGCTATGCTTGGAGGCTATAAATAAACGTGAAATGGACACACATTCAGGTTATAACTCTGTCTGAAGATTCTTTCAGGCACACCCACCGTACGGCAATGGAGTGCTGTCCCGTTCCCGCTTTTTCTGGGAACAGGGTTACAGTCAAGTAACTGGAGACTCTCCCTATCAAAATCTACACTTGATGCTGCATTTCATAACACTAATGGGAATGAGAATACCAACCACGGCATACTAGAAAGTGTCTGGACCCCTCAAGGCTGTGTAGTGTGTGCGCACAAACATTGGAGAGGTCTCAGACATGACCTTGGGATGTTGATTCAAGGACAGGCGAGTCCGAAATAACATGAACATCCAAACTATTGAACCTGGTGGACCAGCCTGTCACATTACACACTTGCTGCAAGGGACCTCTTGCCAGATCCTTGGAGGATGACACCTCCACATAACGTACAGATCACACGCACATAGAAATATTCAGGAGTGCAACAAATTATTGTCAAAACTATCCTGTGATTTATCAGCTTAAAAACAGAAAAGTTACAGCAAATTCTCTCTGTTTCTGAAGTAAGTACAACCCTCAGCTTCACCATAGTAGAGAGACGCTGCACAGACAAGTGAGTTAAACAGTCATTTAATATAGACGTGGGCTAATTGTAGTGTTCCAATAAATCACATTAAAACTATTCTTCTAGTATTGTGTATTTATTTTTTGTTTAATATAAGTTCTGAACAGAACATACTGAAATACTTTAGCCGTAAATTTTGTCATGGAGTGAAGGTGGAGTGGCGTTTCTGATCAGTGGAGCGAGGAGTGGAGTGAGGAGTGGGAAATGCTGAAACCGGAGCAGAGCTGGAGAGGAGTGATTATTGAATGCTTGGTGTACGGAGGGGAAATTGTTGCTGCTTCACTCCGCTCACATACTCCAATACGTTGCTGCCTCTGGCTGGTGAAGTGGACACAGTAAATGAAGTCTTTCTTGATCTACAGCAGCACTATAGCTAAATCCCACGAAGGAACCCTAGCTCTGGCTTAGCTTCACAAATTAAGCGAATGACTAGAAGGTGTAATTCAGAACATGGCAATCCGAAATAGTGGCCACATAGACTCTGAGGCAACGTTTACACTAGTGCATTTTCATTTTAAAATGCATAACTTTTGCTACAGTTATGCCTGTCGTTTACACTACCCCCACGTTTTCAACCCTCGAAAACGGAGACTTTCGAAAATGCTGCAGACCCTTGTTTTAGTTTGAAAACTCTGGGGTTGCATTTCAGTGTAAACGGACCAAAACGAAGACTTTTGAAAATGATGGCGTGGCTGCCCACATTCTTGGGCATTCATGGTTGTACCTGCATGAATGGTTATGTGACATGCGTTTTCAATTGTGTAGTGTGGTCGGTGAACTTTTCTGAAATGCAGTGAAAACGCAAGTGTAGACGAGGATTTTAAAGCATTTTAAAATGAAAACACACTAGCGTAAACAGGCCAAGAGACTACCAGTACATGTACCTGAGGACAGATTTTCTTGCAGGAAATCCAGCACTGAAAAATCTTGGCAGTGAACTGGGTCTGCTCAGCAAAATAACGTCCTCTGCGCCTGAGATAGGAGATCTCTCCTGACCGGAATCGCCCATGGCAAGTTGTTGAGGAGGGATATCAGGTCTGAGAACCAAACCTTGGTCAGCCAACGAGGTGCTGTCAGTAAAAGGCAAGACCTTTGTTGATGGACCATGGCTAGGACTCCTGGGAGCAGAGAGATCAGGGGAAATGCATAAAGATAAAGTCTGGGCCACGTATGGGGCATCGTGTCCAGACCCTGGGGAGCTGGAGGAGTCAGAGAGAAGTAGAGGGGACATTGTGCTGTCTCCTGTGAAGCAAAGTGGTTTACATCTGCTTTGTAAAATGTTTCCCAAATTTGTCTGACTACTTCGGGGTGGAGTTTCTATTCACAGTGTGTCACAGCTTGTCTGGACAGCAAGTCATTCATATGCCCAGGAATGTAAATCACCCTAAGGGACAGGAACTTGTCCTATGCCCAAAGCAGGACCTGCTGCACTAGCCTGTTCAGGCAGTGCAAATGCATTCTGCCTTGATGATTTATGTAAGCAACTACAGCAGTGTTGTCCACCCACACTAGGACATGGTAGCCCCTTAACTGCTGGAGGAAGTATTTCAGGGCCCGAAATACAGCCATCATTTCAAGGCAATTCATGTGCCAATCAAGAAGATGACCTCTTCAGATTCCTTGGGCTGGATGGCCATCTAATATCACACCCCAGCCCATGCTGGAAGCATCTGTCATTAGCATCTTGAGATGACAACACATGCATAGAGTGGGACCCAAGGTCAGAAAGCGGGGTCTGAGCCACATAGAAAGGGTACAAAGCACCTGTTTTGATTGATATTGACATTGAGGGCACAAAGACACAGGACAAATATGGCTTACTCCATAAATTAGTTATCTTGTCATGGAGATCAGCAAAGAAGGGGAGAGACTATCGCTGAGGTCCCTCCTCTTGGCCAGCTTGAAACCTGTCATCTAGTTTGGAGCGTTTGAAGGTCTCTTTCTCCTGCTGCCAGTTTAGTTTTGATCTGTCCACTGCACAAGTCACCACCTTGAGTCACTCCTCATATGCTTTATCATCGCGAGAGGAGCACTCAGAGGTGGCGCTCTCTATTACCATCTCTGCAAAAGCAAGAGATGAGGTGTCCTCTGCCCGATCCAAAGAAACACCACGGTGTTCACACATGCTTAATCTCTCTCTCTCTCATCTAATAACCGCAGTAGTCTGCATATTAAATGCTCAAGCCTCCATTACTAGATCTAAAATAAAATTATGTTTTGTAATCAGTAATGGGATTTTGCGATAGAGAACATTGCGATAGAGAACACTGTAACTGTTTTCATATGGATTATGATCAATTTTGTTTGCTGTTTTGGGGTGTTAATAGTATATATTAATACAGAAAGGGGGCCCAGAAAATTATTTTGCCTGTGTCACAATAAGAGGTCAATCCGGCCCTGGGACTATTACATTTGCCTTCTTTAGAAACATTCCCTCAATAAAGAACATTTATTACGTAGCAAAACTACCATCTGTGTCCTTCCTGTTTCTCTCATTTCCTTCTTTTTTCTCTCTGTCTAACTTTAGTGTTGTGGAATTGTAGTGCTGCTGTGTTTTTGTGCAGTAGACACTCATAGCTGCTCTCTGTTTGAATGCATGTGACCTGCTTGTGAACTGAAGGGGTGACACTGGGCGATCTCACCCACAGGAAGAACAAAGGAAACTCGGGCTGGTTCAGTCAGTCCACTGAGACGCATGGTAAATTTTGCTCTGTGTGTGTTTGAGTGTGACAGACACTTCATATGCATAGCAATATATTCAGTTAAAACTACAATGCATTGAATATAATGGTAAGAGACAAAACAACAAATAACCCCCCTTGTCTGTAGGTGGATACAATACACTTTATTTTTATTTGTTCAAAAATACAGTAAAACAGTAATTGTCAGGATTGGACCTGTTTTGTCATGTGTTTCAGTTCCTGTTTTGTCTTATTTGGTCTTGTTCCTGTCCTTGTTTAGTTTGATTATTAATTGATTCCCCGCACCTGTCTGCTCCTCATTATTCAGTCCTTATAAGCCCCAGTCTGTTCAGTTTGTGATTGTCGGTTCTACTTGTGTACTACATGTGTTGCTGCCAAGCTCCTGTATTGATGATTCAGTGTTTCCTTTATTAAAGACTGCTAAACGTTCCTTCGTGCCTTCCGTGTTCTTCCTGACTAGCGTAGCGTGACAGAAGAACCGACCAAAACAGTAACCCCCATTTGTCTCACCCTCAGTTGTTCCATTTTCCCCCAGTGTCAGTTTTTCCGGGTTGTGTGCCCTGATGATCCCCCTCATTTGCCCTAGTTTTCCTCTCCTCCTGCTGGAGCAGGGGGAGCGATTGCTCGAGGACCATACTAGACTGTTCCAGCTCCTACTAACACCACTAGCTACACGGACGAACCGCCTCTGTGCGTTCTTGTCTCCGACGCAAGTTTAAACACCTCGTGCAGAGCTGCTCTCCGAAAGATGGTCCTCGAGAGGATTTCGCCGCGTTTGTGGAGTGGATTCTGGCGAGAAACGAATCGCCTCTCACCGTCACTCACGAAGGTGATCTCGCCAGATCCACTCCGGATCCAGAGCCCAGCCCACCATCTCCCCGCTGTTCTGAGCTAAAGCCCAAGCCCACCGATGACGAAGAGCCAATTCCCGCCGCGATCTACGAGCCAGCGCAATTCCGAGCGACTGAGCGGAGGATCGCCCCGGAAGTAGAGCCCAAGCCGTCAGACCAGGTGCGTGAGCCGGCTGCAATGCCCATCGTGAGGGAGAAAGCCGTGGACGGTGAGAGCGTGGAGTTGAGCTCCGCCCACTGCACCGCGACTGAGGGTGAGCTAATAATATATCTGGGACTGCTGGACTTGGAAGGGGACTTTATTGACTGGGAAACTGAGCTGGAAGCCGATTTGCCCCCTCTCCTCTCTCCTTCGTCCCCGCTGGTCCCGTCCAGCCCTGAGGGGCTCGTGATTCCGAAGGGCACCCTTATAGCCCTTAGGCTCCGACTGGCCCACCCACCCCCCCCCTCACCGCTGTCCGTCTTGCACCCCATCTGCTCTCCCTCAGCCCTACGCATCATACTGTGCAGCTCCGCGGGCTGCCTCCTCCATCGTCGCCATTGCCTGGGAAAATCCTCACCTCCCCCTCCCGCCTCAGGCCCAGACTCCGGCCCTCGGCCCGTAACCCAGCGTCTATCCGTAGCTCCCTCCCCCACCGTCCCCCTTTCAAGTCAATGAAGTCACCTTTATTTACATAGCTCTTTTAACAATAAAGATTGTGTCAAAGCTTTACAGTATTAATTAGGAAAATAGTGTGTCATTAATTCAAAATGACAATAGTAAACACTCATTGTTCAGTTAAAGACAGTTCATCATTCAACATCCAGCTCAGTTTAAATAATAACTTTGCAATCATTCCATGATAAGCGGGAAATGAAGTGCCCAACGAAGCAAGCCAAGGCGACGGCGGCAGGAACTAAAACTCCATCGGTGACAGAATGAAGAAAAAACCTTGGTAGAAACCAGGCTCAGCCGGGGGGCCAGTTCTCCTCTGACCAGACGAACCAGCAGAATGGAAAAATCAATTTAAGACGTAATAACACAGACGATGAATAATATTAACAGCAAATATTATATGATGCAATCAAACTTATAAATTTGGTAGTTATGTATGTTGTTTAAGGGTTGGCATCATCTGAGGTCCTCTGAAGAGTTGCATCATCTCTTCTCAGGTGTTCTGGATCCAGACGGAAGCTTGGTAATCCGAGTTACCACGAGTTTTAAGCCCGTTGCAGAAACAGAGAAACAAATAGAGACCATATTAGCGTAGCTGCTGTTCCAACCAAGCAAAATATATTTGTTTAACCCAAACTAAAGAACAATAATGTGCATTTGATCAGATATAACTGCATTACAAGAATTATGACTGCAGTAAAAGATTATGATATGCATTATTTGAATGTTTGGCCAAATAGATGTGTCTTTAATCTAGATTTCAACAGAGAGAGTGTGTCTGAACCCCGAACGTTATCAGGAATGCTATTCCAGAGTTTGGGAGCCAAATGTGCTCTACCTCCTTTAGTGGACTTTGTATCCTAGTTACTACCAAAAGTTCAGAGTTTTGCGACCTTAGGGAGAGTGATGGATTTTAGCGTGGTAGAAGACTAGTTAGGTATTCAGGAGCTAACCCATTAAGGGCCTTAGAGGCAAGTAATAATATTTTGTAACTGATACGGAACTTAATAGGCCAGTGCAGAGACTGTAAAATTGGGGTAATTTGATCTTTTTTTTTTTTGACCTGGTAAGGACTCTAGGTGCTGCATTTTGGACTATCTGTAGCTTTTTTATTGAAGATGCAGGACAATCAGCTAGCAGTGCATTACAATAGTCCGGTCTAGAGGTCATGAATGCATGAAATAGTTTTTCTGCATCAGAAACAGGTAACATTTTTCGTAACTTGGCAATGGTTCTAAGATGGAAGAATGCCGTTTTTGTTACATGGGAAATGTGATTTTCAAAAGACAAGTTGCTATCAAATAAAACACCCAGATTTTTGACTGTAGAGGAAATAACAGTACACCCGTCTAGTTGCAAATTATAATCCCCGAGATCGGCGTACTGTGTCTTTTGTCCATAAGTAATATTCGTCTTATCCGAATTATAGGAGAAAGCTTGTCATCCATTCTTTTCCATTTTTAAACACACTCCGTTAGCTTAGATAATTTAGAATTTTCATCTGGTCTTGTTGAGATATATATATTTGAGTATCATCAGCATAACAGTGGAAATTAATCCCGTGTTTTCTAATAATATTATCAAGGGGCAACGTGTATATTGAAAATAGCAGAGGACTTAGGACATATCCTTGTGGGACTCCATACTTTACTGGCGTTAATTGAGATGACTCCCCTTTTAAATGAACAATGTGGTAGCGATCGTACAGGTAGGATCTAAACCATCTTAAAGCCTGCCCTTGAATACCTGTATATTTTTGTAATCGATCTATGAGTATGTCATGGTCTATAGTGTCGAATGCAGCACTAAGTTCAAGTAAAACTAGCAATGAGATACAGGCTTGGTCTGACGCAAGTAGTAAGTCATTTGTAATTTTAACAAGTGCTGTTTCTGTGGTATGGTGGGGCCTGAAGCCTGACTGATATTCTTCATAGAGATCTTTTTTTTTGCAGGAAGGAAGACAATTGAGCAGACACAACTTTTTCTAAAATTTTAGACATAAAAGAAGATTTGAAATGGGTCTGTAATTAGCCAGTTCACTAGGATCCAGTTGTGGTTTCTTAATAAGAGGCTTCATGACCGCCAGCTTGAATGTTTTTGGAACCGTGACCTAAAGACCACGACGAGTTAATAATATTGAGAAGCGTTTCTTCTGCTACAGGTAACAACTCTTTCCGTAATTTAGTGGGTACAGGATCTAACAGGCATGTTGTTGGTTTAGATGCAGTGATTTTATTTAGCTCTTCCTGTCCTATAGTTGTAAAGCACGGCAGTTTATCTTTTGGTGCGATGAATGAAGCTAAAGTATTATACTCTGTAGAATCTACATTTGTTATTGTATGTCTGATGTTATCTATTTTAACAGTGAAGAAATTCATAAAGTCATTAAACTGTGAGGGAATATTTAGATATGGCGGCGTCTGGTTATTAGTTAATCTAGCCACTGTGCTAAATAAAAAAAAAAGTGGATTGTTTTGGTTATTTTCTATGATTTTGTGGAAATGCTCGGCCCTGGCACCTTTTAGAGCCTGACTATAGCTGGACATACTGTTTTTCCAAGCAATTCTAAAAACTTCCAATTTAGTTTCTCCATTTGCGCTCAAGACTACGAATTTCTTTCTTGAGAGAATGGGTATTAATGTTGTACCATGGCGCAGTACATTTTCTCTAACCTTTTTCAATTTGATGGAGGCAACAGCTTCTAATGTATTAGAGAAAATATTGCCCATGTTGCTAGTCATTTCGTCTATTCCATGTGTACCTTATTGGTACACAGAGCAGTTGAGATAAATCAGGCGGGTTATTTGTGAATCTGTCTTTGTTGGCTGGAACAATAGTTCTGCCCGGACGCTAACGCGGAGCCATATAGTTAATATCAATAATACGCAGCATGCACGATACAAGGAAATGGTCAGTAACATCATAACTTTGAGGTACGATATCTATATCAGTAAGATCATTTCCATGCGATATAATTAAATCTAGCTTGTGATTAAAACGATGAGTGGGCCCGGTGTCGTTTTGCTTGACTCCAAAAGAGTTTTATTAGGTCAGTAAACGCAAGTCCAAATGCATAATTTGTATTATCAATGTGAATGTTAAAAACTCAATTAGTGCTTTATCAACATTTACCAATAAGTCTGAGAGGAAATCTGTAAATTCTTTTAGGAAATCTGTATACGACCCTGGCGGTCTATACACAGTAGCCAGAGCAAAAGATACGATAGATTTCTTTTGCATGTCTGACAGTGTAACATTAAGCATTAGTATTTCGATTGAGTTAAACCTGTATCCTGTCTTCTGTGTAATATTGAGAATATCACTATATATTGTTGTAACACCGCCACCACGGCCAGTCTGACGGTGCTCATGCTTATAGTAGTAGCTTGGTGGAGTAGACTAATTTAGACCAATATAATCATTTAGTTTTAGCCAGGTTTCAGTCAAGCAGAGTACATCAAAATTATTATCTGTGATCATTTCATTTACAATAACTGCTTTGGTGAGAGTGATCTAATGTTTAGGAGCCCAAACTTTAAAAATGGTTTTTGTTCTTTTATTTTAAATTGTTCTGGTTTAATCACGATCAGATTTTTTCTTGATCCTGCATTAAATTTATATTTTGAACTCACTATTCGGGGAACAGACACAGTCTTTCTAGATTGGACAGCACAAGTATTCTATCAGTAAGCGGTAGAACGCAAGTCATCAGGCAGTTATTTGCGATTTGACTTCTAGTCACATTGAGCGCAGCGTCCTGAGATGTTGTCCGACATGAACTCCCGCCCCGCCTCTGCTGGTATGCAGACCCTCACGCGAAACAGCCGAGTACGACTCCCGAGAAAAGATTTCCAGTATTAACAAAGAGCGTTTCTGTTTCTTTACACCATGACAATCATCATTTAAAGCAAAAAGCCTACTTGAACTTTCGTGTCCCTCGTCGATACGTTGTATAGCGGTCCCTGGCCACTATGATCGTGCTGTCGCGAGCATGTGCGGACGCAATAACCGTCTCGATCAGGCTTCCTGAAAGTCCCTCTTCCGCGGCCCGTCTGCCGCAAGCTTGGTGTCGTTAGCCCCCCAGCGTGAAGCACCCGACCGCTCGCGGGGGCATCGTCACCCTTCAGATAGCTGGTATCTGCGCAAAACATCGAGAACACGAGCACCGCGGAAACATGTGTGTGCCTGTTACCTTGATATCTAACTGTAGCACGGGACTGCCGGAGCGATGGAGTCTCCGATGATCACGGCGTTGCGTTCTGTCTTGCGGAGGGGAGCGAAGTGGTTCTGGGTGGAGATCTCGAAGACCGGAGGTGGCGGAGGGGGTGAGGTCGTCGCCCGGGGCCTGGCTCGTGTCTTTCGTGGCGGGTGCACCCAGGGTCTGTGGTTTCCCGGCGCCGGAGTGAAGGACATCTGTGAAGATCGCGTCCTGGGTGCACCGGGTCTGTGCAGAGAAACACACGGATTAGAGGTGGTGGGAGAGTTAGCAGTGCGTTGTATACTTACCTCGGACTTGTGAGCTTCAGCCTGGGATGTTTCCAGCGCGGCTTTCCGCGCTCTCAGCTGGGTCTGCTTTGCCACAGGTCCCGGATCTTCTTCTCCCCGCCTCCAGCTCTACCTGCACCCGAATGCCTCTGAACCCCCCCGGTCCTCACCTGCAATCAGGGAGACACACATCCGCCATTAGAATTAGTAACAGTGATAAAAACAATGGAAATGTGTGAATAGAGTATTAGTGTAATCGGATTTATCGGCAACCAACGCTGTGCGATGCTTCGTTCCTATATGCTAATATCGGAATCGAAGTCAAAATAGAACTAGTGCGAACCAAGCGCGTCTGATTGTTTGTTGTTGCGAAGACGATGGATTATATGCACCACTAAAAACTTAAAGGATGGTGTATAAAATTGATTCAAACCCGTCAATCCTAAACGTTCCTTCGTGCCTCCCGTGTTCTTCCTGAACAGCGTAGCGTGACAGTAATGTTGTGAAATATTATTACAAATTAAAAAAAATGTTTTCTATCTTAATAGATGAAAAATTTAATTTAGTCCGGCAGTGGATGCTTGTTGTTTAACTGGTATTTGTTAACAACAGCCTATTCACATTAAATACATTATTATTTTTTTAATAATATAGTTACAAACATTTCCTCTTTCTCACCTTTTGTGTCTTTGCATGCTTCATCACAATCATGCTTTTCGTATGTATACCATGTTTTGTGAGAATAAACCATTTTCAAGATTTATAACATATATTTGTCACGTGTTGGTGCTGTAAGGAGCACAAGACGACAGATAATTCCAAATAACAGTCTTTTAATAAATCCACTGAAGAAACACTGGAGAAACTCAGGAAAATGCAGCACAACCAACATTTAACATAATCAATCAAAGTCCATGAACAAACATAATCGTTACAGTACTGCTTCTCTCGCGGCGCGACCTAGCGCCATAACAAAAACAAACAAAGGTGGGGACAAAGGATAGCAGGCAGGAAGGCATGCAATGGACCATGCGGTGACGACGGAAGGAGGAGTCCATGGAGGGATCAGGAAGAACCATGGCGGACCAGTTGGAGGGAGGAGCCGGTAAGGAAGGCAATGGAGGGAGAGCCAGGAAGGAGACATGAGGGGCCAGGGAGAGCAGACGGAGGGAGGAACCATGAAGGACACAGGAGGGACTTGGAGCCTTGAGTCCAGGCGGAACCCAGACCGCAGCCATGAATGCAGCCCATGGTGGAGCCAATGGAGGGGGGAGCCATGGTGAGGTAATGTGCTGATTAACTCCAGGCAGTCTACCGACAGCAGCGGATCAGTGGGAGAGGAGGCCCAGGCGAGACGAGATCCTTAGCGCAGGCTAAGGGGAGATCTCGGGACCCCAAGTTAGCAGATGGCTCAGGTGACCGAGGCGTAGGCAGGGATCCGGAAGGCCAACGGTGGAGCCGGAGTGACAGAGGACCAAGGTGGAGCTGAGGGAAAGAGGTATGTCAGAATAAAAGTCTATTAAATCCTTTAAGTCCAACTGCAGCTCACCCTCAGCGGTGGCACAGTGGGCAGGGCTTTTCCTCCACTGTATAATCCTCCGTGACGGGCATTGTTGCAAGCTCACGCACGTGGTCAGACGTTTGATGAAGCTCTGGCTCCGGGCAATGGCTCGTCGGTCGTGGCGGGCTTTGGCTCTCCATCTGCAGTGGGCTCTGGCTGTTGCTCGACGCAGTGAAGTGTTACCTGGCTGGGCTCTGGGTCCGGAGTGGGGCTGGTGAGATCCTCATCATCGTTACAGACGGTGAACGGGGATCTGTTTCTCACCAGTACCCACTCAACAAAAAAGTGGCGAAACTCTCCCGAGGACCATCTTCAGATGGCCGCGCTCTGCAAGCAGTGTTGAGGCTTGCGTTGTAGAACGCGCAGAGGTAGTCGTCCAGGCAGCTGGTGTAATGGGCTAATCGAGAGTTTGCTCCCCCTGCTCCAGCAGGAGGAGGAGGAATTCAGGACGGTGGGTCATAAACACAGGGACACACTCTGCTTAACTTTTTGGCCGGTTATTCTCACGTTGGTGCGTGGGAAGGGCACAAGACGACGGAGAATTCCAAATAACAGTCCTTTAATAAATCCACAAATAAACTGGAGAAACTCAGGGAAAATGCAGCACAACCAACATCTAACATCAAACAAACAAAAAGTCCATGAACAGAACATAACCGTGACAATAGACCATGAAAAGAACAAATTTCAAAGACAGATTTTTAGGTTTATCTTCATTATTACGACACCAGGTGTGACTCTTCAGAGTCAACCTTTCTACACATGCACTAAATTTCATCAAAATGATTTATCCATTTCAGGGATTTTTGTCAAATAGTCCCTACATTTGGGACTAGACAAATCTTTCCAGGCAGAGGCCAATAGGGCTAAATGAGATCTCTAAGTTATGAGCCGAGGAATTGTTTCTAAAATGTATTAATGTAATTTCTTTTCCCTGACTTGCAGATGACATTTCAAACCTCTACTCTACCATTCACTCTTTTTGATGGAAAAAGTTTATGAATTTTGAAACTTGTTTAACAAACCACACATTCACAGGATTGTTGGATATCATAGGCAGGCAAGGTCTGCAAAAATATAGTACAGTACATGAAGGCATTTTAGTGCATAGGATGTTGTGCAAATATTGGATTCAGACATGCCTTGAATGTCTACCATTGTATGTTTGGTCTGTACTCAATGTTTCCTGCTTATTCTGTTCCTAGTCCCTGTTTTAATTGTGTCCAGGTATTCTTGTAATCAGGCATGCTATGTCATTCTCCTTTGATGTGTCTCAATTAGCTCCTTAGTTCATAAGTCAGGGCACTGACAAGGGATTTCTAGAGCTGTCCCAATGTCAAAATTGTTCCAAACACTGAACATTCACTCTCTAATAATTTCCACAATGCACCACAAAAACCAGGGAGCATCATTGCTCACTTTGTTGCCTTATCAGCTGAAATGTTTCTAGGATATGTAACAGAAGTGTACTTTGAAACAAATCACACCAGAAAGATAGCAGTCCTGTTTACTGACTTGTGATGTTCTTGAAAGGCGCGGTGGTCTCGCAGTTCATTCCACCAGAGAGGAGCAGAGAGGGTGAAGGCTTTGGAAAACTACTTTGTGCCTCATTGTGAGACCTCTGATTGATTGAAGGAGAAATTATTTGCATTGTTTTGAGTTTAGATGGTTCTTCCTACTTGTGTGATTGTTGGAGGAAGACAGCACATTTCCCATGAAGAACTCTAACTTTCCAGTCCCCAAATTCAACCAGTTTGTCCTACAACCAGTTCCCATGCTGCCCACATCTGCCACAAAGTTCCCTGTCTGAGTTCCCTGTCTCAAGCCATGCCACAGATGTCATTATGTGGTGTTATTATATGTCTTAATGTGTGCTCTTTTCAATTTGTCTGAGTCCATCTTGTATAACATCTTAGTAAACATAAATCATATCAGCATTTACACCCTCCTACCTTACACATTTAATTTGGTTAGTTAGATCACTGGATCTCAACCAGGGTGCAGTGGCATTTTAGCATTATAGCATTTTAAACGAATTTACTAAGTATTATTAAAGTTTATGTTAATACAAAATAAAAATGTTGAGAACTATTGTGTTAGATGGCTTGTAACTCACTCTGCATTACAGTAGTGTAAGCTCTCTTGTACTTGGTGATGTGTGTTTCTGTGTCTCTGCAGAAAGTATCCCCACAAGTGAGACAGAGTCTGTGAACACAGAGAACCCAGGAGAAGATGAGCAAGTCTGCTGTGGGCCCATCTGGTATGTGCTCCATTTTTATACCTTATATACAGCTAAGCACATGAGAAGTTTTTCACACCCTTTTGTACCTGCAATAACCTCCAAGCAAACTCCCAGCTCTTGAATCTCTAATGAAATGTTTACTAGTTGTCACTTGCTGGAAGTTTTTCGTCAACTTGTAGTGTGGCACAAAGTGATGCCATATTTTTCACTTTTTCAGTCAGAAATTGACAAAGTCGAAGTTCAGGTCAGTAGCTCAGTGTGTGTTTGAAGCTGAATTCAGTTCCAGTTGTGTGTGTTTGCTGTTCTTTTGTTTTTTTATTGTCACTTCACCTCATCATTCTGCATTTCGGTGTAAATGTGCTTTGTTTTTAACATTTAAAGCTCTTTATGTTGATGTGTGTCAGTGAATCTATCGAGGCGCTTTAATGCTTGCTATGTATGTTGTATTTGATATGAATACATTCAAAGTGCTTTGCATTTCATTACATTAAAGCTTGAAGAATCTTTTCACCATATTGCATGCATGGAAACTAAACAGCATACAATATGTGTTCATAAATTAGTGGTGCAAATACAGACTTTGAGTATGTAACGCTCACGATGCTCTCCAATCACATCCTGTCTCTGCAGCCGCTGGCGTTGCTGGAACAGATTTTGTCGCCGGAAGTGCCGAGCTGTTGTGAAATCCACCATCTTCTATTGGCTGGTGATTCTGCTGGTGTTCCTCAATACACTCACAATATCATCCGAACATTATAACCAGCCCGACTGGCTCACGGAAGTCCAGGGTGAGAAACTCACAGCAGACACTCACTGAAACTCTTTTTGCTTTTGGATGTCGAAACAAAAATGAATAAAACTTGATGACTGACAAAAAATGATAACAGTATTGTTAAAACTGACAGATTGGGATGCGCAGTGATAGAGCGTATGCATGTCTTATTTGTTCTTCTTGTGTTTGTCTGCAGATGTGGCTAATAAGGTGTTGTTAGCCCTGTTCACATGCGAGATGCTAGTAAAAATGTACAGTCTGGGACTACAGGCATACTTTGTGTCGCTTTTCAACCGCTTCGACTGCTTTGTAGTTTGTGGAGGCATAGTGGAGACGATCCTCGTGGAGCTTGAGATCATGTCTCCTCTCGGCATCTCTGTGTTTCGCTGCGTCCGGCTCCTCAGAATCTTTAAAGTCACATGGTGAGAAACAGCACAGGTGATCTGATGGTTTCTTATGCTGCCTTCATATCACTGTAATTACAGGATGATAACTCATCAGAGTAATTTTAAAATTGTTTCTCTGACTACACTCTTGATGTGTATTGATGTGTCAGTGGTCAAAATAGAGAACATATCAAACAAAAATATATGAGTAATTGATGCATAACATCATGTATTTGTACAAAAAAATTTTTTTATCACAGGACCATTTAAAATAAGTAAGCTAGATTAGTAAACAAACTTTTTTTGAAGAACCCCACGTCTAACTAGTAGTATTGCTCTTGAAGAGTCAATACAAGTCAAAAGGTACCAAAGTTCTGTTGAAATTTTTGTAACACATTTAGTTTTTTAATGACTATAAACAATATGTGACCAATAACTAAAATGTAATGGTGCTGAAAGTATGAACCCATAACGTGGGTCTTGTTTTAAGTCTGTCTCTGTTTCTAGTCACTGGGCGTCTCTGAGTAACCTGGTGGCATCCCTTTTGAACTCCATGAAGTCCATTGCATCCCTACTGCTGTTGCTCTTCCTCTTCATCATTATCTTCAGTTTGCTTGGCATGCAGCTCTTCTGAGGAAAGTTCAACTTTGATGAGACTGTTACCAAACGAAGCACTTTTGACAACTTTCCTCAAGCCCTGCTGACTGTCTTTCAGGTGTGTGTGTGCACGCGAGTCAAGTCACCTTTATTTACGTAGCACTTTAAACAATTCAGATTGTGTCAAAGCAGCTTTACAGTGTTAAACAGGAAAATAGTGTGTCAATAATGCAAACAACAATTCAATTCTGCAGCTCTAAAAAGAGCACAATAGCATGTCAATTTTTCACACAGTTAAAGGCAGTTCATCGTTGATTCAGGGATGTCATTATCCAGCTCAGTTCAAATCTCTTCCAGTATCATTTTGTGTTGACATATAGCTTGTTTGGCGATATTTGGATAGCTTACAGTATGAACATTAACTTTGCATGAAAGCAGCATGTACAATTATTGAAGAAAGAGTTTTAGATGGAGCACACCCATCCAGTCAGCCAGTAGAATGCAGCAAGACATTGTCAAATTCCCACTTGTAAATATGTACATTTGTTTTTCTTACGCATCAGATCCTGACGGGTGAGGATTGGAATACTGTGATGTATGATGGGATCATGGCGTATGGAGGCCCCTCCTCCTCAGGCATGCTTGTGTGCATCTACTTCATCATCCTCTTCATCTGTGGAAACTGTATCTTTTCTTCTGTTCAGTCCATTTTACCTCACATCCATACTATATAAGATTTCTTCAGACTGTGTTGAACTGACCAAACAAGCAGCTGAACTCAAGTTGAAGAATTAAATTAAAGCTGTTCTGCTGATTTGTAGTGATTAAATCAAAAGCATATGTTTAAAGATACAATAGGCAAATAAATTAACTTTGTACATTTCAGGCCTGAAGTGATCAAAAACATGAACACAAATCTTGATTTCACACATTTTTGCATTCTGATAAGTGTCAGACTGCATTTCTTAGCACAACACAAGTACATTCTCTGCTGCTGTAACAGACATCTGTACCCACTTTATATTAGGTGTCTTTAACTACTGTGCACCTACATGCTGTTAGATTGTGCTTACAGTGCAGAAAATTGTTGTGTGAACATTCATCACTGATGGTGTGTCCAAGGAGCACCAGTTAGTGTTTCAAGATACAAAGCAGTCTGGGGTTGCCAATGACATCCAGTAAAGGCTGGATGACGATCATGAGTAGTGTGGTGATGACCGGAGAGACAGTGGACAGCACAGAGAAATGGCATTCAGGGCAGTGAGGGTTGGCATCCCAAACTGCAGCTTCCGTGAGGGAGCACCCACATAAAGCTAAGTATTGCAAGGAGTTAGTTACACCTCCTGAACCCTTCATTCTGTTTAACATCATGGAGCCTACCCTAGCAGAAGTCAGGGATACAATCAAAGCAGCACAGACTAGGTGAGGTCAGAGCATCAAATTTTCACTCACCGATCAAATGTTCACTCACTGCTCAAAACGCTGAGTTTTTGTCAAGTGCTGAGTTCTGCAAGCTCGCGAATCCTCTCATTACAACAATGTGTAGATATGATGTAAATACGAGATTCATTGTGCAGTGCAGACAGCTTCATTGATTAACGGAACATTGTGAGATTGCGGTGAACTGAAGCGAATGACAGCTTTTAGTGATTATAAAGGGAGCGCTCTTTGTACACTTACTAGGCTGTATAATCCTGTCTGACTGTTTCAGAACGGATATATTAATCTCAGAGAAGGAAGTATCGTGTTTCGTTGCAACCCACATGCAACTTCTACATTTTGTCCTGTTCCCTTCTGCAAAATCCCACAGGTAGAGAGCAACACTGATTTTTATGTCCTGTTCCAGTATGATTCTTGTTCCGGTGTCATAGGCTATTTTTTTTTTTTACAATTCCCACACAAGCATGACACTTTTAACTTCACCTTGTTGCATTTGTTGCAGCAGGCAAACGGAAGTGCGTTCTCTTGCTGTCACATACAACTGAAAAGCATTGAAAATATCCAACCCTGCACCCGTAAACCATTTATCTTTGTTGCGCAATAGACAAATAACATTCTGTACATTAAAACAAAGTAAATTTGAGTAACTTTTATTTTATTATTAGATATTTATATTTTGCAGGAGTTCCATGAGTAATTTATTTTTCCTGCTTCCTGCGCACACATCAGTATCTTCCCTCACACTTGTCAAGTCAAGTCACCGTTATACTGATTGTGTCAAAGCAGCTTTACAGTGTTAAACAGGAAAATAGTTTGTCAATAATACAAGAGGACAATAACAAAGAGTCATTTTTCAGCTAAAGTCAGTTCATTGATGATTCAGTGCTGTCATCATCCAGTTCAGCTCTCGTCCAATAGTGTCTGTGCAATCAGTCAAGCGTCCCCAACTAAGCAAGCCAAAGGCAACAGTGGCAAGGAACCAAAACTCCATCTGTGACAGAAATGGAGAAAAAAACACTTGGGAGAAACCAGGCTCAGTCGGGGGGCCTGTTCTCCTCTGACCAGACTAAACCAGCATGGTGTGGTTTAATTCCAAGCTGCAACACAGGTGCAGAGGACTCGTCTGTTTCCCGTGGTCTTGTGCCGATGGTCGTCGAGGTGACGAGGTCTTCACAGGGGATCCATCTCTGGGGCGCATCTAGTTGACAAGGTCTCCGCTGACATTCAGGGCTGTAGAGGTCGTCTCTAGGTGCTGATCCACCATCTGATCTGGATACAGACTGGATCTGGTGGCTACGGTGACCTCGGAATAAGAATGAAAGAGACTAATATTAGTGTAGATGTCATTCTTCTTACGATGTAGTGAGTACATTGGGTGTTATGGGAAGTGTTCTCGGTTCCGGTTGTCCTAATTAATGCAACCTAACAACCCTTTAACGGATTTGAATTATAGAAGTGTGATAGTGTGTTATGTGTATGCCATGTTAAAGAGATGGGTCTTTAATCTAGTTTTAAACTGCAAGAGTGTGTCTGCCTCCGGAACAATGTTAGGTAGGTTATTCCAGTTTGGCGCTAAATAGGAAAAGGATCTGCCGCCCGCAGTTGATTTTGATATTCTATTATCAAATGGCCAGAGTTTTGAGATCACAGCGGACGTGAAGGCCTATGAATGCAAGTAAGCTTCTCTCCTGCATCAGGGTGATCAAATACTGTAAATCTCGGTTGACTGTCAGAACGCAGCACCTACATGCAGATCAAAGAGAGAATCATAAGGAGATAAAAGAGTCTCTAAAGGCTAAGACATAATGTGCAAGAATCAAACTCCAATTATCAATATTTAAATATCTTACGCGTTAATGGATATAAAGTAGCCGAGGAGGGCCATGCAGTTTTACGAAACCGTGGGGGCGACGGTCTACTCACAGGCGTAGGAGTGCTGCACAGAACACTTCCTTGGTTCTGAGCGTAAAATCTAGCTGCTGCATTGACCAAGAGCATGAGTTGTTATTTAAGCGGCCGAAGCAACCACCCAATAAAGCATTACAATAATCTAACCTTGAGGTCACGAACGCATAAATTAACTTTTCTGCATTTGACGTTAAGAGCATAGGTCGTAATTTAGATATATTTTTAAGATAGAAAAATGCAGTTTTACAAATGTTAGAAACATGGTTTTCAAAGGAAAGATTGTTATCAAATATCACCCCAAATGTAGGTTCCTAACGATACAAGAATTACCAAAGCAGCCATCAACAGTGTTTTAGATTTTGATCAGTGTTATTACATGCGTAGGTTTTTGGTCCAATAATTAAAACCTCTATTTTTTTTCAAAATTTAGCAGTTCATCAGTTTTTTATATCAACTATGCATTCCGTTAGTTTAGAATGTGTTCCTTTTAATTTCTTAACACACCTGATCAGACATCTTACTGAACGTATTCTTGGCCATTGCTGTGGATAACCTGGCAGATGCTGAAAGTCTGAACTCAGCCCAGAAAGAGGAAGAGAAGAGGAACAAGAGGAAGAAAAACAGGTTAGTGCTACTCTCTGACACCCTGAGTTTCTCTGAGTTTCATTCAAACTCTGAGCACAATCATCTGCTAACATACAGAGTGTGTTTTGTGCAGGAGTATGAGCATATACAAGAGAGATGGTGACGATGGAAACTTAAAGGTGGGTGACATGGCTCTCTGGAATACTTGACTAGTCATGTGTTTATTTCTTTGCTAAGTGGCTGTACTCATCCGGCGGTGGTAACAGTGATGCACAACAGTACTGGGCTTAGCTTGCTTTGGTTGACATACGCGAGGACTGCCTGAACGGTTTTTCAACTAAGGTTTGTTATAGAGTGAGCGGTGAGCTGACTCTACATGTCACTATTACTGGAGGTGTCCGGTGTGTGGGGGTCAGTGCATCTGGTGTCAGGGGAAGGTAGCGGGTCCTGATAACCGAAGACATGAACTGCGTGGCCTCATGGTGAGACCGGGTCTGTAGATAGTGTTTACCTCAGCGGTCTTGGGGGGGGGGGGGCGTGGCCCTGGGGTCCAGAAATGTTAGCTGATCACTGTGATTATGTGTGTATGTAGAGGAGGATGAGGAGGAAGAGCCTGAGGTACCGTCAGGGCCGCGGCTGCGGGGGGGGCGGCAACTGGGATTGGTCAGGGGGAGCTGAGGCGCTCGAGATGAGTGGCTTCATTGATGCGGGTGGTGGGGGGGGTCCACGTGCCATGGGGGGGGTGGGTAGGGGGGGTGGTGAGGCCCAAGTGCAGGGGCCGCCTTCGGTCATGCCTTTAGCAGAGGGGCAGTCCAGACCCGTTAGTGGTGTCATGGGGCGCAAAGCTGTGTTTGGGTAAAAGTAGAGTTGCGACTCATGGAAGGTAGTTAGG
Source organism: Sinocyclocheilus anophthalmus (assembly GCA_018155175.1). Lineage (NCBI taxonomy): Eukaryota > Metazoa > Chordata > Actinopteri > Cypriniformes > Cyprinidae > Sinocyclocheilus > Sinocyclocheilus anophthalmus. The sequence goes on from JADLZN010000260.1 coordinate 61,181, forward strand.
AGCCTTTCTACCTGCATTGGTTGCTTGGTGCGGCCTTAGGCCAAATGCGAATGGGGAGGACGGGGGTGGGGGGGGGAGTGTGAGGGTCATTAAAAGTTTTTCGATTCGTAAAAGGGGTACGGGTTGACCAAGTCAGGCGGGGGGTTGAGGCAAATGGTTTAGCATGCACAAGGGCAATTTATCGTGCCAAGGGCAGGGTGGACAGTGAGGGCGGGAATGCGAGAGGTGGGTTAAAGCAAAGCTAGATTGAGTGACACAGCTACACAGGTTTGGGAATGCCAGATCATCACCTGCAGAACTTGAAAGATAAATAAGGTACAAAAATGTAGAAAAGCATATATAAATAATAGACAAAAAAGTAAAAAAGAGGGGCAAATAAAGGATAATTATATATTTTATTCCTTATTATGCATTTTTTTGTTAGTTTTTTTATTTTACCTCAGGAATAGCAATTGAGCCAGAGTAGGCGAGTCTTATATCTATAATAACCTGTGAATCTTATATCACAGGTTATTATTTCAGTTTCACGTGGGGGGTTGTTTCGGCTGAGAAGCGTGCAATCTGTGATCGCATGCATTTGCTGAATCTTGCGAAAGCGTGCAATCACTTTCTTATGCACGCTGTTTTTTTAGGTTTCACTTCACGCATACAATTCATTTTCAAGATTCCGGGATTGAAGGAGGCATCATTAACTGTAGAAGATTTTCGCCGTGCCACCACTTTCCCTTGTGGTTCCCCGCATCACTGATTATAATTGGTTTTCCTCTTGGTGGAAAAACACGGCTTTAGACCGGATTAAATCACACGCTTAGTCTGGAAGATAGTCCCAGATAATCACAAAAGGTGTCCATTGGAACTGAGCTATGAACACACACGCCATGCAATTGACATACAAGCAATCATGCTCAGGGGCTCTCCCACACGAGCGCCTGTTGTTGCCCTCAGCTTGTTTGAGCTAGGACTGCATGGTTGGGTAGTGGCCGGGGTGGGGTAACTTTCGTCCAAAAACAACCTTGAAGCATCAGAAACAAAACCTTAAACTTGAGGGGTGTCCAGGGGGCCCCCCATTTTTTAAACCGTAATTAATGATGGGTGCGTCATGAATATGGAATTCGGGCACGTTTCTTAATGCCCATCGTGTGACGGTGGGGGGTTAAAAGTGGAGCTGTAGGGGGGGGGAAATAATAAGGCTGTACTAGTGGAATCCAATCAGTGTCACCCACGCCAATCATTCTACTGAGGGGATGTGCAGGTTGGTACGCGGCGCTGCAAGAGTGTAGCTAGTCGACTGAGGAGGGGATGCAGTGGGGCGGATGGCTGTTAGTGATAGGGTTGGAAAATGGGGTTTTAGAATTTTGAATGCAGAAAATTTCATAATGGAATCATTAAAGAACGTTACTATGACACTAAAACAACTCTGGTTGGGCGCATCACTGTCTTAAACGAGTTTTTCATCCATCAACTGATTCCTTCAATGGAGGGGGTGGTAAGGGGGCTGGGCGGGGGTGGAGGGGTGGGGTGACAGGGGGAAACGGGCTGTTAGCTGTGGATTTGTTTTCTGTTATAATCTTAGTGTATGCCTAATGTGTTATTTAAAACAATAAAAATCTTTTCATGACAATTATAAAAGATCATGTAGATGACATGTTCGGGGTAGCCACGACTTCTTATGTCTGAATAGAACGACATTTATTTCTTTGGCCATGCGTTTAATGCCCAACCTGCTTGACCATAGCAACTTGTATATTCATAAATTGTATTATGAATATACATTAAATATTTTGTTTTGAATTTAAGAATGCAGATAAAGAATTATATATTACCCATACTGCACATACCACAGCAATATGTAGCTAATAGTCCTTTCATTTATAGATTATTATTATATAGTAATATTAGTAAATCAATCTCATCTATCCTTAATCCAAATAAAATGAAACAGCTATCCTATATGATACAGACTTGTGGAATATATACCTCATCATGTTAGTACGCTTGTATGCTTATGTAAGCGATTCGTATCAATGGTTCTAAATAGGCCCAAAGAAAAAAGGAGACGGAAGAAGCCTGCAAGGAGAGAAAGAAGGCGGACGAGCGTAAATGAAGGACTAAAAAAATCCGGAGGAGACTGAAGAAAACAAAAACAAAAAAACAAGGTAAGAAAGGGAGGATAGAAGACCTACATCAAGGGTAGTAACGGGATTATGTTGTAACTAAATTCTCTTGTTAATGCTAATTAATTAACAAATTGCGTATGCCTTTGGAAGCAAATCACTTAATTGCCTCTGTTTTTTTCCCGAGAATCGTACTACCAGATAAATAACGTCTTTAAAGCATATATTTGGGCACTTTGGTTTTTATGAAAAGAACATGCATGAATGGAAAATGAGTGCATCAAAGCAGGGGGCTAGTTTTGGGGCACAGAATGCAATGGGAGTCTAGCCACAAAAGAAAAGATCTGCGTGACTGACTCCACACTGCCATGCATGGAAAGCTACCTACAAACATTAACAACAAAAATCATATCTGTCATTGTCGAAACAATATTAACGTGACAAATAAACATAAAGGTATATGTCTTAATTGCGAATCGAAACCAACTGGTAGAAAGGAAATTTTGAGTAGTCCAAAAACCGTATAAATCTTTGATTTTGCTAGTTATCAATAAAAATAATAAAAAACAAACAAAAAAAAAAAAAAAAAAAACCTGCGGGACTCACAATAAGGAAAAAAAAAACAAGGATGTTAGTCAACTCATAAACCTGTAATAATTAAAAAGAAAAGAGGGAATCACTCACTGCTCTTGACCAGTGAGTGTCGGGCTAGTGGTTCAAAATTTGTACTTGCCCTGCCACAAAAATATAAAATAGTGTTGTTATCGTTATTTTTGATACCAAAATTTTAGATAACAGTTCAGTTTTACAATTCTAGATACCACAACAAAAACTACTAAAAAAATAAAAAAAAAAACCAGAAAAAATATAAAATACAAAAAACAAGAGTAAAAAAAAATGCAAAAAAAAAACCCGGGATAAAAACAGAAACAACACAGAACGGAACATCTTAAATACCCACTTAAAACAAATTATAAGCAATAACACAAATTAATAAATAGAACAAAGATAAAAATTAAACAGTAGCCTACTTTTGGTTTTGGGGTTTGTCAACTCTCACGACCAATTCGCATGTATTTTGCTCATTGTACGAACTCGTAAGACCTCACTCGTACGACTTTGTACGATTTGTCTAAACCCCAATGAGGGTTAGGTCCGGGACAAAAATATACATTAAAATGTATGTGCATTGAGGCTATAGAATACACTCACTGATTTCTGAAGCACCCTTAGTAATTTCGGAAGCCAAACAGTGCCTGAGTCTAAACTTAGATGTGTTTGAACATTTTTAATCAATTATCGAATATACTCATATTTAGCGAAAGGTTCACGAGGTTATGTGCGCAGAGAAAGGGCGCAAACTTACAGGATTATTATTTCTAGGGTAAAACGGAAAAAAAGTGGGGTTTTTTTTTGGGGGGGAAGAGAATGAAAGTCAGAGCAGTAAAAAAATGAACGATTGGTAATGTTGTCAATTGAGCCTCTGAACTCTCAACGCCTGGCCTAAAATAAACTTAATATAAATAGAACAGTTTAAGGAGAGAGGAGAACCGCATATCACCTGTTAGATAATGTTTAAAAAGAAAAAAGCCCCTAGAGAACTGTGCGACGTTCGTAGAGGTGAAAGTAACTAATAAAGATACCAAATACTTTCGATTTCAGTCCGGGGTGTGGTGGGAGAACATTTTTAAATTTGTTTACTTTCTTGATATAATTAAATTGTGTACTTTTCCTTTTACGTTGATTAGATTAAAAACGAGTGCCATTGGTTAACCATGTTTATCTAAAAGTTTAGGGTAGTTTTCCTTGCTTTACCCATATAGCTAAAACTACTTTAATTAGCCTATGGTGCAATTATGGACGTTGGTGCAGTATCAATGCATAACTAATGTATACGTTTTTGTAAACGGGTAGCAATGCGGGGACTAGTCACTTTACTATCAGCGTGGCAACGCACAGCAAAATAAAATGACTCATGCTGCACGTAACCACTCGGGAACGCATCGATAAATGCTCAACAACAGCAAATGCTCAAAAAGAAACACGCACTGCAACGGCGTATTGTTAAACAGTTGTGGAAAGTAAAGTAATTTGTACTTATCCAGCTTCGTGACGCTTTGTATAATTTATGTTTTGTTAATGCAATGTTCGCCATGTTTAATATGCAATCCAATAGCCTATTAGTACATTTTGGTTTCAGAGGCTCTTCATCTAACTCAGCTTAATCATTAAAAACTGACCACATAATAAACAAGAATAACAATCATTAGTGATGCCCTACTTCGTAGGTATTTTTGTTTTATGCCTATGTATTTATTTTTTTCATATCATGCTGTTTAAGACTATGCGTATTTAGGCCGCCATCCCCTGACCTTATAATGTGACGAATTCATTAAAAAATATATATTTTTTATTTAATTCTGAGAGAATATTCCACCACGGCTGTTTTTCGTGACTTTTCCCTCAGTGAAATTAATGTTGGCAACAGCAAGCAACGGTGATAGCTCATTTAAAGGTAATGTCACCGCTAGATTGGACTAATTTGGACAGTCACATTAAAAGGAGTCGAGGAGTCGATTCCATCGACTCCAATAGTGGGAGTCGGGAGTCGGAGTCGACTCCGAAAAACCTGGAACTGAACACCACTATTTCAAATTGCTGGGGTGGAGCCCTGCGCTTCAGGCAATAACAGACAGGTCTGACTCAAAACTTCCAGTTCAGCTGGGGGGCGGGCCGTTCAAACCGTGCTTTGCTTTGACTGTCAATCACCTGCGTAGTCGTTTTGAATCAGCATCATTAGTGTTTCAGTATTTTAGTGAATGTGAGCTATGCTCTGATTTTAAATCGTAATTTTGTGAGCTCCTGAAATGGGTCATACCGTCGATATTAGCAGTATATAAGTAAATAGAAACTTGGTTGATAGAAGGATGCAGTTATTGCATGGATGGAGCAAGAAAAATGTAAGTGTCTCTCAATAAGTAAATGTCATGAAAAGTTCCATTGTATTTCAGTAATTCAACTCAATTTGTGAAACTTGTGTATTAAATAAATTCAGTGCACCCAGACTGAAGTAGTTTAAGTCTTTGTTTTTTTTAATTGTGATGATTTTGGCTCATTTTAACAAAAACCCACCAATTCACTATGTCAACTAATTAGAATACTTCATAATACCAATAAAAAAAACATTTTTAGTGATCTGTTGGCCTTCTGGAAAGTATGTTCATGTACTGTACATGTACTCAATACTTGGTAGGGGCTCCTTTTGCTTTTATTACTGCCTCAATTCGGCGTGGCATTGGAGGTGATCAGTTTGTGGCACTGCTTAGGTGGTTTGGAAGCCCAGGTTTCTTTGACAGTGGTTTTCAGCTCATCTGCATTTTTTGGTCTCTCTTGTTTCTCATTTTCCTCTTGACAATACCCCATAGATTATCTATGGGGTTCAGGTCTGGTGAGTTTTCAAGCACACCAACACCATGGTCATTAACCAACTTTTGGTGCTTTTGGCAGTGTGGGCATGTGCCAAATCCTGCTGGAAAATGAATCAGCATCTTCAAAAAGCTGGTCAAAGCATGAAGCATGAAATGCTCCAAAAATTCTTGGTAAATGGGTGGTCAGTGGACCAACACCAGCAGATGACATTGCGCCCCAAATCGTCACAGACTGTGGAAACTTAATACTGGACTTTAAGCAACTTGGGCTATGAGCTTCTCCCCCTTCTTCCAGACTCTAGGGAGACCTTGGTTTTCCAAATGAAATACAAAACTTGCTCTCATCTGAAAAGAGACTTTGGGCCACTGGGCAACAGTCCAGTTCTTCTTCTCCTTAGCCAAGGTAAGATGCCTCTGACGTTGTCTGTGTTTCAGGAGTGGCTTAACAAGAGGAATACCACAAATGTAACCAAATTCACGTCTGTGTGTGGTGGCTCTTGATTTCTTGACCCCAGCCTCAGTCCATTCCTTGTGAAGTTCCCTGAAATTCTTGAATCGATTTTGCTTGACAATACTCATTAGGCTGCGGTTCTCTCGGTTGGTTGGTTGTGCATCTTTTTCTTTCACACTTTTTCTTTCCACTCAACTTTTTTGTTAACATGCTTGGATACAGCACTCTTGTGAACAGCCAGCTTCTTTGGCAATAAATGTCTGTGGCTTACCCTCCTTGTGAAGAGTGTCAATGACTGTCTTCTGGACATCTTTCAAGTCAGCAGTCTTCCCCATGATTATGTAGCCTACTGACCCAGACTGAGAGAACATTTAAAGACTCAGGAAACCTTTGCAGGTGTTTCGAGTTGATAAGGTGATTGGCATGTCACCATATTCTAATATGTTGAGATAGTGAATTGGGGGTTTTTGTTAAATGTGAGTCAAAAACATCACAATTAAAAGAACCAAAAACTACTTCAGTCTGTGTGCACTGAAATTATTTAATACACGCTTTCGAAATTTTAGTGCTTATGGAAATAAATTAACTTTTCCACGACATTCTAATTTATTGAGATGCACCTGTAAGTGTCTAAAATACATGCACATGTTTGCATGTTTTGAATGGTAAAAATCCCTCTTTAACAGTGCAGTTAAACTAAATGTACGAAGCTAAAATAACCTCATCATTAACAACAACACTGAAATAAGAGTGTATGCATTTTTATGTGCATCTGGCTGATAGATCAACTATGATTTATCTGTAAATCAGATGCATTTAAAATCACTTTTTCTGTGTGCTTGCTTTGGATGTGTGAGCACATGGGCGAAGAAACAAAATTGTCTATGTATGACTGGACGATTTATTCATATCCAAAACGAGACGATGTGAACATTTCTGAAATGATGACTATGCTATGCCCCTATGTTTGCAGTACAGAAAACAGTGCACAAGTCTTCTTGTGCTTGAATGGTTTAAAGTCATATTAAAATGTGCACAAAGGAATCGATAAGAGGAATGAATTTTTTTACTAGACGATTCCTGACCTTAAAAGCATCCTATTCCAGAATTGGAATAGATTTTGGATTCCCAAGCTTAGGTATGGGTAAAAATGTTCAATAAATTGCTCTTTTTTTTTTTTGTCCTACCGAAAATGTGCCTGTAGTCCACCTTTGTTATTATTACAAACTACATTTTCAATGTGATTTTTAACCATTCAAGTCAAGAATACTAACGGGCTGTTTTCTCTGCTGCACACACATCCTTGTGTAAGTGTTCTTTAGCCTGTTGATTTTCATTCATCGTATTCAGCTAACAAGGAAATATTTTGCAATAAGAATTTGAATAATTTGCAACTAAGATTTATTTTATTTTATTTTATTTATTATTATTTTATTATTATTATTATTATTTTATTTTACCTTATTGGAATCGAAATTAGGAATTGACAAGAAACGGAATCATGAAAATTCAAACGATGCCCAACCTTACCCATACCCCACATTATTTTTTACTGCCACATTTCAATTCACACTGTTTTAAACCATTTCTTTTCTTTTAAAACCTCACTTACCCTTCTTTGCTTTTGCCCTTCTTAAAAACAACCGAGTCGCGGGAGAGTGCTGATCTAATAGAGGTTTGGAATGTACTTTTCCAAATTAGTTATAAAACAGTTGTTCCTGGCAACAGGGATCGGTAGTATGTTTGCTTAACATAGCGTCAAATATCCGGGGGGGGGGACAGTTTAATTGACTAATACATGTTTTTGCTTCCAAAAACACATAGAACATCAGTGTGTTGAACAGTGGTCCATGTTTCCTCTTATCACAGTGAGACAGAACAATATATATTTTTAAATAAAGTCTATACTGTGATACAAGCTATTTCAAGTAGCATTGCATTGCCATTGGTGTGTTTGTTTGTCTATCCCACTTTCAGTCCGGCAAAGGCGTTCTCTATCTGCATGGTATCACGGAGTGAATCTGATTGCATTTGTCCAATAAAGATCGTCCTCCTGGCTCTCACTTGTGAATGCAGACAGTACATAGGCCTACCTGAGTGTTTAAGGTTAGGGTGAACCCTGCTACCGAATGCTCACATCGTCTCATTTTGGGATAAAATAGAAAAAAATACTAAAAAAATTTAAAAAACTTTTTTGTAACAAAAAAAAAAAAAAAAAGCAGTAACTTGAGTAGTTTTTCGCAACTACGTTTTTTACCCTTGAGTCATATTATTTTTCAGTTACTTTGACCTGTAACTCAAGTAAATATCCTTAAGTCGCAATACTTTTACTTACGTACACTTTTCTTATACTCTGTTCCCACCACCTAGCTGTTAGACGCTTATCCAATCGTTTGTGCGGAGAGTGGAAGCTAAAGCGCTTTGCAGGACATGGAGGTGCCAGCGCGATCACTTGCATTTTTTTATAACAGTGGAAACAACTTAAAATACACAGTCATTTTTGCTCATAAGAGTAAAGAGTAATACATCGTTCTAAACTGTAAAGGGTCTAGTTTTTTTTGTGTGCACTCACAATATCAACAAGAAGTTGTGCTTTTATAAAATAAAGAAAACAAACGCTTTCTGCCGTCTCGGTCTTGAACAGGAGCGCTTCACAATGATGAACCTAACTCTGCGAATTGCCTCACAGACATGATAAAAAATATATAGAAAGCTTTAAATTACTACTTAAATGAAATAATTCAAATCGAAAATAGAAAGTCTTTCATTATGTAATCCGTGCATTTCTCTCTATCCAATGAGGAGACGGCGAGTCATTTTCTTTCATCACCATAATTGTTGGATGTCTAAAATATAAAAATAAGGAAAATCCTAAAACAGGCCGATTATAATTTGCGTTTTATTTTATAATTCTGTACAATTAAAAAATAAAACACAAATTATAATGGCATATATGTAAAACTTTGTCCTATAATTGTATAGCTGCTTTTTCTGATTTTTATGTTGCTCTGTTCTGAATACCTTAAAATTTAAAAGATTTGCTGCAACGCAATTTTATCTGATATATTAATTATTTATTAGCCTATTGTTTTTTATCCATGCAGCAAATGCTTTAAAAACAGCTTTAAAAATTTTAAAGTACTTGTCACTATAAATTTTACGGGTAGATTGAATGTAAAACATTGTCATGAATTCGTTGCATTCCCATTTGTAAAATAGCCAACAAATTAATTGTTGTAGGCTAACCCGATCTCATGAAAGTGCGTATAGCATGATTTTCTGCTTCTATTTTGTGTAATATTTATATGCAGAAATTGACTTTGGCATGCAAAAGACTGATAAATTCATAATTAATGGCATGGCTGGTTCAGTCGACAGAAATACGGGACACACAGGCCTATGATAACTGCTGAAATGCAAATCTCTGGTCAGTCTGAGCGCTCATGGTACTCACAGTGCGTACAGCCGTACACCTGTAGGCGCCACTGTGTGGCAGTATGCTTCAAAGTTGGAAAAATTTGCAGGATTTTTTAATTTCCTTCGGGAAAATCTATATAGGCTACAGTAATGCACACGGGCTTCATCGAATACTCCATGCAGCTGTTGATTTAATCTTATGTGTGGATTATTTGGTTTCATTTAGTGTGAATCTCCGTTTTCAACGGCTCTGATAAGGCTAATAAACAACGTGATATGCAGAGGCGGACAGTAACTAAGTACATTTACTTGAGTATTGTACTTAAGTACACTTTTTGAGTATCTGTACTTTACTTGAGTATTATTTTCTGGGAACTTATGACTTTAACTTCACTACATTTGAAAGACAAATATTGTACTTTTCACTCCTCTACATTTCTATCAAGGTCCTTGAAGTAGAAATTCGTTATATGTAGCAGCATGAAGAGATTTCCTAGCATTTTTTGAACACTGACCAGTTGCAAATGTGATATTTATTTACAACAATTCAATAATAAGAAGTTAATATTGTGGTATATATTAGACACAATATTGTCTGATTTTGCTAAATTGTGTAGGTAAAAATATTACCTATAAAGCCACAGAAGAACTGTTGTGTCTCCTAATAAAACACAAAAGGTGTTGGACTTGAAGCAGCACTGCACAGACTGTTCTGTGTGTGACATCAAAGTACCGTGAGAGCGATTAGACGGCATTTAAAATGTTTGTTTTGATGTCAAATAAGTCTTGCTGTTTTGCTTTTTTGTTAAAGCAGTGTTGCTGTTGTAAAGTTATACAGCTACAGTTGTGTTGCTGGGTTTTAAAGCAGGTTTGATTTTTTTTTCTTCCTTATCACTCTGTATTTACAGGATTTCACTGTCCACTCTGTTCAAATGTGGATGAATGGCTACACATAGATGTGCACACACTGTCAGAGCTGTGTGAGATCACTACCATCCTGCTTTTGTGGGTTTGGTATAAAACAGTGCATTGACATAAAAAAGGAAATTTACTTTTGGTACTTAAGTAATTTTAAAAGCAAGTACTTCTTGTATCTGTACTTTCACTCAAGTAATGGAGTTGAGTACTTTGTCCGCCTCTGGTGATATGCGGCCGGCCAACGTTATACCAAGCAGTAGCCTATAAATTTGGATGTTCTCACATTTAGATCTAACATTTAAAATGTAACATTAGATATATAAAATATGAACACCTTTTGTTTGATCTAATTCTGGATATTTCCAGCCTAAGATGTGTGATTAATCCGTGTCTAAAGCCGTGTCTACACCAAGAGAACCCATTATAATCAGTTGATGCGGTGACCACACGGGAAGTGGTGCGAGGCGACAAATCTTCTACAGTAACTGATGCCTCCTTCAATCCCGAATCTTTGAAACATGCATTGTATGCCATATTGCCATATTGTTCATTCTCACACACTGTTGTCCGTCTGATCTCTGTCTGTAACGCAGGATCCGTGTGGCGTGCCATCGGCTCATCAATCATCAGATCTTCACCAACCTCATCCTCATCTTCATCATGCTGAGCTCCGTCTCGCTGGCAGCCGAGGACCCCATCCGTAACTTCTCTGCACGAAACATTGTAAGACAGCCAAGAAAAATTTGTTCTTTTTAATAGCATAAAATACACAAATATGGGGAATTTCTTCTTTAAACACAAGATCTAATTATGCAGCATCAGTTAGACTCATGCACTAGATTCTTTTGTTACCTGATTTTCTTCATGTTCACAGTTTGAAGGATTAATGATTTCCAAATGGGAATTCACAAGAAGCTTCAAATGCAGATTCACTGTTTACCTATTGAATCATTTCACTGATTCAGTGAACACATGATAGTATAAACCTTAATCAGGTTTAACACCATATTGAATTTAACATGTCTATTAACTAGATCGCAATGACTAGATAATATTTAGCATATGCACATTGTAATGTCAGTGGATGATGGGCTCCTCTTGAGTCTGGTTCCTCTCAAGATATTTTTTCCTTCAATTGTCCCATTGTCCCTTGTCCCATTTGGCTGGTCACTTAAATGGCTTTAGATATTAATGCTTTGAAACAACATGGATTGTGAAGGAGCTGTAGAAATAAAATAACTTGAACTTTCTCATTTCTTTGTGTGTCACGTTGCTCTGTGCAGGTTCTTGGTTATTTTGACTATGCCTTCACTGCTATATTTACTGTGGAGATCTTGCTGAAGGTAAAGAATCCTGTCTTATTTCCATCTGCACACTATACAATGTGATTATAACTCTCTTACCTGTTCTAGATTATAAAGATGTGCTTTACTAGTTTCTTATTTGGAGTTATTGAGTTGGACAGGAATTCACAACCCAATTCAGTTTTACTATCAATTTTATTGATAACTGATTCTGTAATAAATATAATCTGAAAGAATTCCTTTAGCTTCAAGCAGTTTAGTTCACCCGTCTTTGTTGTGTTCATCAGATGACTGCGTTTGGTGCTTTCCTTCACAAAGGAGCTTTCTGCAGAAATTACTTTAATTTGCTGGATCTGCTGGTGGTTGGAGTCTCCCTTGTTTCCTTCGGCATACAGTACGTACATATCACAACCAGCATTGCTGGATTATTTCAGTTCTGTACATCTGAAGACAGTCACTGTGTTCATGTTCAGCAGGTGAACGTTTGCTGTGTGTGTTTTGTCTGCAGATCGTCAGCTATTTCAGTGGTGAAGATCTTAAGGATTCTGCGTGTGCTTCGACCTCTGAGAGCCATCAACAGAGCCAAAGGACTCAAAGTCAGGCACTGCTATCTCTGTCTGACACACGTATAATGTGAAGCTCACCAGATATAAAAGATTGTGAAGATCTGTGTAAAGGTGCTACAGTATTGGTTAGATTCAGAAATGAGGTGCAGATTTATTGCAGTTAAAGTGAGAAGTCACAATAATGTAACAGATGACAAAGAACATTTGACTTTGACAAAAAAAAGGTAACACTTAATTTTGATTGTCCACTTTAGAGATTCTACTAACTAAATGTAACTTTGCAACTCCATGTCAACTACAAGTCATTAGAAAATTAGTAGTCTGTCTGCTTAATATCGGCTAATTCTTTATTTTAATGGTGAATCTACTCATTGGGGCCCATTCAAATTTTGTTTGGATGCAAACATTAGTCTTGCCTTGACATTCTTTATTGAGAATAGGGGTCATGTCATAAATGTTTGTTTGTTTTTGTTTTTACATTTTTAAGCATTATTTCAAAATGCTCTGATAACTGAACAACTGCGGTGTGAAATATTTTCAAAACAATCTCGCCACTTTTTGTAGTGAGAAGGAAGTGTTTGACTTCGGACAATTCCTGTATATTTAATGCAGTGTGAACTCTTATAAAAATTAAAATATCAGGCAAAATTGCATTTCTCATGTCACGACTCCTTTAGAATAAGATTAAAACTCATAATCCCTTTTAATTGTAAAATGCACTAATGAACAAAACATTTTTCGGTAACACTTTACAATAAGGTTGTAATGTTAGTTAAATGAACAATACATTTATTACAGTATTTATTAGTCTTTGTTAATGAAAATACACTCGTTCATTGTAAGTTCATGTTAATTCACAGTGCATTAACTAATGTTAAAAAGCACAACTTTTGATTTTAATAATGCATTAGTAAATGTTGAAATTAACATTGCCTAAGATTAATAAACGCTGTAGAAGTATTGTTAATGCTATCAACCAAAGTAGTTAACTAATGAACCTTATTGTAAAGTGTTACCCATTTTTCTTTTCTTTCTCTCTCTCTGCCAATGCAGCATGTGGTTCAGTGTGTGTTTGTGGCCATCAGGACGATTGGGAACATCATGATTGTCACCACACTTCTTCAGTTCATGTTTGCCTGTATCGGTGTGCAGCTGTTTAAGGTGCTCCAGCAAATACTTTCACATGAAAGCAAGATTTTGTATTTAACCCACTCCATTAACAAGCAGTTTTCATTGTTACATGATGAAAATGTGTTGTCCTCAGGGGAAATTCTACCGCTGTTCTGATGATGCAAAAACAAGTCCAGGGGACTGCAGGTGAGTGAATGAAGAGTTTCACAGTGAATACACAGTGTCTGCACCTGTGTTCCACCATCTTTTTGTCTTTCTAGAGGGACGTTTATCGTGTACAGTATTGGCGAGATGGCACTGCCACAAATGCGTGAGAGGATCTGGTACAACAGTGACTTTAACTTTGATAATGTGCTGATGGCTATGATGGCCCTCTTCACCGTCTCAACGTTTGAGGGCTGGCCAGCCTAAGACCATAGCACACACACACACACACACACACCACACACACACACCCACACACACACACACACACACTCTCACACACTCTCTCACACACACACAAACACACACACACACACACACACACACACACACACACACACACACACACACACACCTCCAAGCACTCACACATGTCACTTACCCCCTGAAAAACCGTGCAACACCCCCACTGAAGCTAGCACAACACACACACACCCCACACACTCTCAAACACTCACACATGTAACTTACCCCTGAAATACAGCGCAAACACCCCCAACTAAAGCTAAGCAAACACACACACACACACACACACTCTCAAACACTCACACATGTAACTTACCCCTGAAATACAGCGCAAACACCCCCAACTAAAGCTAAGCAAACACACACACACACACACAAATAAGAACTGTTCACAATAATACAATAAACCTAAAGAAGCTAAAACTATGAAACTAAGATAATTCCTAAGTAAAACAGATTGACAGCTTTCATGCCTAATGGTTATTTGTAAAGCGCTAAACACAAACATTAGAAGCCATGATTCTACAGTTAAAGAGAATACACTTTCATGACTGTTTCTTAACACACTTAAACACTTATTTTACATTAAAGTATATATTAGTTTACCGTAAATGCTTGTCAGTACAGTACACTTAACAATATACATTTTTTCGAATAAAATGCATTTACTTAAGTCTTGTTTTCTGAAAAATGTATCAATATTTTGTTAGTTTTTGCTTAAAACAAGGAAAAATATCTGCAAATGAGGTATGCAAAATAGTCTTATTCAAAGCAAAGCAAGATTTTTCTTACCCCACTGGCAGATATTTTTACTTGCTTTAAGAAAAAACTAAATATTGATAAATTTTTAATATCTTAAGTCATCTTGCTTCTCAAGTAAATGCATCTTGATTCAAGGATGTTTAGATATTTATACTGGAAAACAAGACAAACATTTTTTTTACTTACTACCCATTCCTACTACATTTAATATAAATTTAAAGTATAATACATTTTCATTTAATTGCAGATAACATGACCAAGTGACCAAAAACATTACATTCAGTTAGCCTTTAAGTAGATATTTTTAAAGTAAATTACTGTATTTTCATAATAAGTACTCTTTAAAAAAAAAAGAATGGTAAAGTGTACTTTTTCACAAGGGTCTGCGAGAATATAACTATAAAACAGTACAGTATGATTATAGCAGCTGCCTGCATTTTAAGAACACTGTACACATCTGCATTTGACTGCTGTGTGTCTGATGCTAAATGGTGAACTGTACTGTAAGCATTCTAATATCACATCATACATCAGTGGTTCTCAACTGGTGGATAAATTGAAATATTAAAATGCAAGTATGTAATTGTGTATAGTTAATAACAAATAGACTGAACTACTTCCCACATCTTCTGTTGAAATGCATTGGTCCGTTGAGTGTGTTTTGTCTCCTGCAGCCTGCTGTACAAGGCCATCGACTCAAACAAGGAAAACATGGGTCCCATCTACAACTACCGCGTGGAGATCTCCATCTTCTTCATCATCTACATCATCATCATCGCCTTCTTCATGATGAACATTTTTGTGGGTTTTGTCATTGTCACGTTTCAGGAGCAGGGCGAGAAAGAGTACAAGAACTGTGAGCTGGACAAGAACCAGGTCTGCAAGTTCATACAGATATTATTTTGATCTAGCTAGGATATGAATGAAAGGCGAGGGTGTGAGTTTTCTTGTGTGTTTTGACAGCGCCAGTGTGTGGAGTACGCTCTGAAAGCCCGTCCGCTGAGGAGATACATCCCTAAAAACCCGTACCAGTATAAGTTCTGGTATGTGGTGAACTCCACGGGCTTTGAGTATGTCATGTTTGTGCTCATCGTCCTCAACACGCTGTGTCTGGCCGTTCAGGTGAGGAGACGGATCTGAACATCAGCACTGTTACACAAACACAAGAGTGAACACAATAGGAGATGCTTATATCAGGATGTTGTAGAGGATATTCATCATTCTGCAGACCAAAATCAGTTACAGTGGTTTGGAATGACACAAGGGTGATTAAATGACTGCAGTTTCATTTTTGGGCGAACTGTCCCTTTTAAGCTGACAAAAGTTGTTTGTGATTGTACTATATTCCACATAAAAAATAATTTTTATTTTCTATGTATCGTACACAGCATCACGGCCAGTCACGTCTTTTCAATTATGGGATGGACATTTTGAACATGGTGTTCACGGGTGTCTTTGCAGTCGAAATGATTCTCAAACTGGTTGCCTTCAAACCAAAGGTACATCTTTCTTTTGTCTGGCTATGATGCAGTGATGTCAGAGCGCTTTTACCCCTGTCCTGTGATGTTTAACCCTATCCTCCCCTCGCGGGTGTCTGTCTGATTAGGGTTATTGTGTGGACCCCTGGAATGGGTTTGATGCTCTGGTGGTGATTGGCAGCGTAGTAGACATCGTTCTGAGTCAGGTAGACCCCCGACTTTCCTCTCGTCTGTCTGATCTTTTTCTCACCTCTGCTAGTTGCTGTTGTCTGATTTTGTGTATGTTTAAATCACTGCTCTCCCATCCTTCAGTGTGCTGTGTTTATGAATGTATCCGACACGATGCTTTCAGGAAGTCTTATTTATACCCAGGTTGCAGAATTTAAGCAACAGCAAAATGCTAAAACATGACCGATCAGAAGACATCAAATGTGATTATACAGATGTATTATAAATATTTGTGCTGACTAATAAATGACATGGGAGTCTCACAATACCTGTCAAGAACATGTCATATTTGTCCCCAAAATCATCCTATCTGGTTTAGGACCTTTAAGATTGTTTGCATTGGGATTATTTTTATGACAATTAAACACATTTAAACCCCAAATTCAGATGCAGAAAAATCTCATTGTAGGAAAAAAAAGACCACTTATTTTCATGTACTTAGTTTACAGTATTTATACAGTAGTATGTATTGTTCCTTTAATCTGTACGGAATGCTGTACAGTAATCCAGTTATTATTGTATAATAATAAATAAATAGATAAAGGCTGACAGGGTGATCAAGGCCCCATTCTTCCTTGTTGAGCGAGGGACAATAGTCGTTTAATATATTATTAGTATAAACATTCTTTGAATATAATAATGATATTGTTAAAAATTAAATAAAAAATTACTTGATGATTTTTTTTGGAGGCAATTATTACCTAAAATGTAATTAATACCTAAATAAAAGGTAGGTATTAATGACATTTGAATTCATTTTTAAAGTAGATTTTTTAAAGTAGATTTTAAGTATCAGTGAATTTATAAAAATATAAAAATAAACTTGCTTCTTCTGCGATTTGACTTGGTGTTTTGTAATTCGTTTTCAGATTATTTCCTCTCAAAATAATCGCGTCTGTTTAAAACACTCCTACAGCTTAATTTGATGAATTTTCAATAAAATCATGTACACACAGACTGCCGGAAGAGCCCCCCACCGACAATCCCTGCCGAACCTGAGACTCAAACACGAGACCTTTGGGTTACAAGTCCGACTCTCTAACCATTAGGCCACGACTGCTCCTAAAACAAAACAAGTCCAAATTTTTAGTGGTTTAAGACCCTTTGTAGTGTCAGAATTAGTGTGTGTTCACAATATGCTGACTGACGTAATGGGGAAGTAGGGAGTGGAATGAGACAGCAACAGTGTGTCGCTCTTTCTGTGTATGACTGCAGCATCATAACTGTGACTTTCTTCTGTCTTTTTCTTCCCACTTTCTGTTCCTTTGTCCATTCATCTCTTTCTTCCAATCCTCCTATCTTCTCTCATCTCTCTGTTTCGCTGGGTGACCGCAGCACTATTTTGCCGATGCATGGAACACGTTTGATGCCTTAATTGTTGTTGGTAGCATCGTTGACATTGCAATCACAGAGATCAATGTAAGTAAAAGCGTGATCCAAGCCCAGCATCTCTGTTTGTTTTTGTCCTGATATTGAAGATGAGGCGCATGTGGGTCATTTTCAGGAAAGGTGCCATTTGTTTCCACATCTTACTGCTGATACAAACAGGAGAAATGTTGTCACATTCTATGATCAATGAACTCTGTTTAGTGAGCGATCGTTTCACATACAATGTTTGTTCTTCAGCTAAATATCAGCCAGCTGCCAGTTGTAATAGGTTAAAAGAAATAATCTCATCCTAACTATTTGCAGTTATTGAAATGATTTGCATTTATCTTTGTCCCTGTGCATTTTTTGGCCTTTTCCCCCATTATTTGGATAGGGCAGTGCAAGGGACAGGGAGCATTGGAGGAGGAACAAGGGGGAAGTGGTTTGGGAAAAGACCTGTGCTGAAGCTCAGTCTACTGTTATACATGTGTTCTCTATGAATCCCCTGAATCAAGCCCAAGAGGCCGGTGTTATCCTGGACAAATAGGCTCTTATACCTCCTGATAAGTGAAGAAGTGATCTGTGAAGGTCTTGTGCAGATACAACAAGCAGTGTGATGCAGAATGCGGTCCTGAGCCTAAGCTGTGGGTTAGAAAGTGGCTTATGGATCGAAACACAAGAGTGACATGTTGAGCGAGTTGATAAAAACAAGAACTACAGATTCAGGATTAGAGATAACAACCCACATTTGTTGACCATTAACCTGAATATGGGAAGGAAACCCCACAGTGTTTATGGCAGTGACATCCAAAGGCCTTTTGGCCTGAGGTTCTTGAATTCCTTTTCCAAAAGAATGAAGGCATGAAAGCTTCAGGCACAAATAGCACTGTTTTCTGAGAATGACCTTTATTTACTGTTTAGAGTGACCCTATAGAACTGAACTGAATTACTGTATTTGTAAACTCTGTGTTTGAAAAGAAACAATTGCATTTCATGTATTTTATCATGAAGAAGCTAAATAATTCAGGCATGAGTTTGCTACATAGCTATCTATAACACACACACACACACTATATATACTGTATACTATATGATGATTATATGAGTTTTAATACGAACCGTTTGATTTGTTGAAACACACAGAAGCTGCTGTATTTGCAGTATAGACAGGGGTAAGGTGCCCGGTGTGTTGTCTTGAAAAGAGGATCCTTGTCATGACTATGAGACCATTAAGCATTTGTCGTTGGGAATGTGAAGCCTGTAGTGCATGCACAAACTCTGCATGAAAATTACTAGAAAATTATGCAGAACGTTAAAACACTCAAAGCACGGTCTGTTCACACACTCATCGCACTCAATCCACACACTGTGCGATGTGTGATAGAGACACGCTGAAGTATAGAGAGTAGAAACACATGATGCCTTATTAACATGAATGCTGTCTGGTGTTTTTCTCAGAACACGGAAGACAGCGCAAGAATTTCCATCACATTCTTCCGTCTGTTTCGTGTCATGCGCTTAGTGAAGTTGTTGAGCAGAGGAGAGGGCATTCGTACGCTCCTCTGGACCTTCATCAAATCATTTCAGGTACACTCATTTTATAACGCATTTTATTACATTACTTTCTGGAATCCTTGATTGTGATTGGTCAGTTTTGGCATTGAGTGGGCAAATTATTGTAGATAACTAATTATCCAATATACAAGTGACAATTTTACATCTCCCATATCACTCAACACTCAAGTTAATTTGGGCCATCTTATGTCTCAGAATCATTAACTTTGACTGTGATTAAAAAGCTGAGCATAAAACCTGAAGTTTATGAGTCATCAGTTAAAGTGAGAAGTTGGAAAAAAGTCTGGGCATTATAGCAGCTTTCACTGGCCAATAACCACCTACAGGTACTTCGAGAGGAAGAGGCTATTTCACTGGGAAGCAAAGCAACCAAACACGGTTCTGTTTTTTCAGCATCATGTTTTACTGATGGAACAGGGAGTCCACAGGGCTGGACAGAACCAGCAGAGGAGGAAGGGCTAGGGTGCTGAATGAAACCAGTCACTCATGTCACGTTGAACAGGTCTGGCTGGAGAGGTAGGGCTGTAGGGGTGGGAATTAATTCCAGCAAGGAAAGGGCTATAAGCACTGACTCTGAGATGGACTGTCACTGGGCAGTGGACGCCGTCTCCAGGACAGGTGGTGGGTACTGGCTCAGGGTCTGTGGTGGGTGTGTATGCTGGCTCGGGGTCACAATCCTCTTCCACCACATCCACTGTGAAGGGGGATTCACTAAATTGAAGTACCAGTTCAATGAAGTCGCAAAATGTCCCTCGAGAACCATTGACAGGGAGAGTAGATCGGTGGTTCCCAACCACATTCCTGGAGACCCCAATCACTGCACACGAGCTCATTAGTAGAGACTCTAAAATCTGAAATCCAGGAACAGGGTTGGAAACCACTGAGGTAGAGAATTTAGTGGTTCTTTAAGTTTGACTCGATAAAAAGATATGATATGCTAGATCAGGGGCATCCTATGCTGCTCCTGGAGGGCCAACATCCTGCAGATTTCTAGCTCCAACACATTTTTTTGGAAGTTTCTAATGAGCCTGAAGACTCTGATTAGTTGGTTCAGGTGTGCTTAATTGGGGTTGGTGCTAAACTCTGCAGGACAGTGGCCCTCCAGGAACGGGTTAGGGCACCCCTGTGCTAACTCCAAAAACTCATGGGTGTAGTCTAGGGCTGTCCAAACTCGATCCTGGAGGGCCGGTGTCCTGCAGAGTTTAACTCCAACCTGCCTGCAAGTGTCTAGTATGCCTATTAAGAGCTTGATTAGCTGGTGCAGGTGTGTTTATTTGGGGTTGGAGCTGAACTCTGCAAGACACCGGCCCTCCAGGACCGAGTTTGAACAAACCTTATTGGAATCAACCATTCAGGATGAGGAGGAGACTAACAGGTACTAGATGCATTTCCAAGTTGGTTCTTCAGCCGTGGAGTGAAGGAGAGAGTTGAGGCTTGGATCTAAATGCAAGCTATAAATTAATTTAAAGAAACCCAAAAACTTAGTAACACAGGAATAAAGAAACAAAAACCACAGCATCACAGATTACTAGACAAAAAAAAAAAAAAATGAAGGCAAGAACAAGAACCGGCAAGGATAAATTAAATCAGAGGCATATATAGACAAAGAATAATTAGCAACTGAACTAGACACAAGAACATAATCAGAAACCATGGAAACTAATAGAAGCAAGAGCCCACACAGGAAGAGAAAATTGAAACAATGCCAAATAAACTTCAAAATAAAGAGTCTTAGGAACCACAGGCACATCAGAAACATGACACATTTACTTACGTGTAGACAATTTAGCCATCTGAAGAAAAAAAATATCTACTTTTTTAAGTAACTTGTTTTAAATTTGAAAGTTTAAAAAAAAAATAGAGAGAGAAAAAAAAAACTCCCATCTAAATAAACTGGGAGTATCTCAATTCTGAATTGTTGATTGAAATCACATACGTTGGATGATAACTCACGACTGATTTCGGAGGCTAACTCTTAGCTAACTAACTAGTCCATATAAAGAAGTAACTTGGATTTCAGATTAATAAAATACATTGTGTAATGCTTCACTTCATCTTATAGTTTATTTATCAATATTCAATAATGAAGACAGGCTGATCTAATTTCCTCTGTGTCTCTCAGGCTCTTCCATATGTGGCTCTGCTTATTGCCATGTTGTTCTTCATCTATGCTGTCATTGGAATGCAGGTAAATCATCTGCTGGTGTCATATAGTAAACCTGTTGTGAATTATGATAATGTGATGGTTTTATAATTTTAGGTGTTTGGGAAGATTGCCATGGTGGATGGAACCAGTATTAATCGTAACAATAATTTCCAGACCTTTCCACAAGCTGTGCTTCTGCTGTTCAGGTGTGTTCATGAGAATATTGTGTGTTTGTGAGCCTTACTGGAAGGATGTAGCTGTACATTCTTATTATCAAAGCAGTGTAAAATAAGTGACATAACATACAATAATACTAGTGTAATATTAACTAGTAAAAAATATGAAGGTGAGTGAATGTTTTCAGTAAGCATAGCTAACAAATTTATGCATTAAAAATATAACATTTAATCAGAAACCAAGTAGTACATTCTTTGCTGAATTGCTAAGTTTAGTCAGGCTATGCACCTCCTCCTTTTGAATACCAAATCTACGAAATGTCAAAGTTTTGTATGTTGGTCGGCTGTCCATGATGCACCGTACCAGAGAGGACTAATTTGTAATAATTTGTAATTATTGTAATACAAAAAAGTCCAGGACAGTCATTCATTGGTTTTTTCTCTTACCGTATGTCAGATGTGCGACGGGTGAGGCATGGCAGCTGATCATGTTGGCGTGTTTGCCTGGCAAACAGTGTGACTCTGAGTCTGACTATAACCCTGGAGAAGAGAAAACCTGCGGCAGCAACTTCGCTATCCTCTACTTCATCAGCTTCTACATGCTCTGTGCTTTTCTGGTACCTCAGAAGATCTCAGCTTTCAAGATGTGTTGTATTTGTGTTTTTAGTACTTCTATTCAGTCTCTATAATCATGCATCTACTCTTGTGTAGGGCTGTCAAAATGACTGAAAAACTAAATTCGAATTTTCTACTTAAAGGGGTCATATGATGCTGCTAAAAAGAACATTATTTTGTGTATTTGGTGTAATGAAATGTTTATGCGGTTTAAAGTAAAAAAAACTTATTTTCCACATACTGTACATTATTGTTTCTCCTCTATGCCCCGCCTTTCTGAAACGCGTCGATTTTTAAAAAGCTCATCGGTCTGAAAAAGCGAGGTGTGCTGTGAATGGCCAGCTATCCAGTGTGTTGTGATTGGCTGAATACCTCAAGCGTGTGACGGAAATGTTACGCCCCTCACCATACTGTGATGCCGTGTCCCGGCCGGAGCGACGAAACAAAAAACATGAAAACCCATTATAAACGAGGCATTTGTTGCGTCCAGTGGGGACATAATTACGGATTATAATGACTTATACTGTCTTTTTAGCGTTGCGTTGCATCGCACCGCGTAACATTAAAAACCATGTCTGCAGTTGTTGATCGGAAGAAATGACAAAACTACAACGCTCTTAAACTGCCCAAAAACTCACGTTTGAATAATCCGTGGCAAATCTTTAAATGAACTACTTACAGACTGTGAGTCAGAACAGCGGGATTGTAGTCTACTCTCCCAGGAATCAGTCTGGAAACAGGTTGTAATCCAACTTAACCATGATTTGTAGTCGGGTCTTTTTGGGAAGACCAAAACAAATAGTCGCTTTCACACGAAAACACTGGGGCCTAGCGTGAGGGAAGACTAGAGTAAGCAGAGGCCGGCGGGCTTGAGAACGGCGCCGCCGGCGGATTCGACGAAGGAGCGCGCAACCACATGTGCCGACCCGGCTGGACTCGGGCACGCGATCCACGGTGTGAACGCCGATCGGCGATCCACAGCCCTAAGCATGATGTATTCCTCAGCGACAGCACGGATCCGCTTCTAGGCATGACGACGGGCTAGCGTCCTCTTTGGAAGACCAAACAAAGCCGGTTTCGCTTTCACAACGCTCCCCCACGCTCTTCCCGCCCTGGTGCTACCCACCTCCCGCGCGAAAAAACAGAAACCAAATGCTTGCAGTGAACATCAGAGACACAACCCACGCGTTCGCCACCTCTCCATCCCGAATCCAGCCACAGCTGACCGGGGGTGTTAGCACGCGCCGTGTTGAGAAGTACGGCGTGGTTGACCACATAACAACACTTCATACTAACCAGCCTCTCCTCATTGCTAGAGGGAACATTAGTCTTGAGGCCAACAATAAACAACACAGAGCAGGCCCTTCCTTTATGCACAACAACCGCCGTGGTAAAAACGCTCCAAAGAGAACCAACAGGACACACTGAAATCGCCTCATAGGACCCTTTAAATAGCTCAAACACAGACGAAATTTATTGAAAAAATAATTAACAACCGGAACAAACTTTTCCAGTTAGGGGAACTACAAACACACACAAGCTGTGCTACAGAACACTTCTACATGGAGCACAAAAGAATCCTACTGAAAATTGATTACACGCGTAATAAAATCAACACATATTTGAAAAAAAAAAAACACAAGTGCAACGTTTAAAATAATGTTACACCTAACCATATAAATTAATAAAAAGTTGCTTTAAACAATTAGAAAACCAACAAAAAACAAAACAGCATCATGCCTGTCCACTTGAGAACCACTAAAATGCATGAAAGACAAACACAGGCCCCCCGAAAACCAATCACAAAGCGTGGGCTAGTTTCTTAATTTAAAAACATGAGATACAGTAGGATGGGGAAAACTGCCATAAAGTCTTGAAACATGTTTTTTAAAAGTTGAACTTACATAAATTTTACATAGCTTTCTAAACATGCGTCTCTCTTGTTCGAGACACGAGTGTAACGGTGATAGATGTCCGTCTAGAAAATGTAATAAATATGCGTTCTGTGTGAACTCTAGGTTTCAGTTTTGACGTAAACAACATCTTCTCCACACTGATGCTCTCGTTTTCCGCAATATACTGTATGAACAACGTAGCCGCGTCGCATCTAGTGGGTTCAACTGGATAGGCTAACAAAAGCATTAAAATGCAATGACACTTACATCGTCGTCGCATTTCGTGCGCCACTGATATGCTGCCTGACAGCTGACCTAAAATTCGAATGCAACGTTTTTGCATTCGAATGTGTTTTTTTTTTTTTTTTAATTTGACGAATATTCGAAATTAGAATTTTTTTTGACAGCCCTACTCTTGTGTGTAACGGACTCAGAATTGGTGTTGGGTTTGAATGCATTTGCTGAAGGTTATGGAAAGCAACAATCCAAATCAACAGGCAAAGGGATGGTCAAAAATACAAGCAGGAGTCGAAGATTTGGAATAGACAGTCCAAATAAACATCCAAATCAGAAACAATAATCCAGTAAACGAAGAGTCCAAAAAAACAGGCAATGGTCATAACAAGAAGCAGTCACAATAGCAATAGAAACCACTCAGTAAGACTGGCAATACTTCACAATTTAATATTGGAAAGCATGGCTTTTTATACAGAGCAAACAGGACGTGACTGTAAAGAAAATGGTGTGAGATCACTATTCGGGTGAGGGCTCCTTCTGGTGGTTGGAGGGAGCAGACGATTCACTGTGTTCTTGTTCTTTTTCTCTTCAACATTGCTTTGTTTCCCTACTCAGTAATAATTGTTTTTATTTTGTTATTTGACATAAATGATATTGCTCAGTTTTGTTATTGTTCTATTTCACCAGATCATTAATCTGTTTGTCGCTGTCATCATGGACAACTTTGACTACTTGACACGTGATTGGTCGATTCTTGGACCACATCATTTAGATGAATTCAAGAGGATTTGGTCGGAATATGATCCTGAGGCCAAGTATATATCCAAAAGATGTTTTACTTCCAGATCACTCTGTGTGTGTTTTGTTTGACAGTGACTACTGTGTGTGTGTATCAGGGGCCGTATAAAACACTTAGATGTGGTGACGTTACTGCGCAGGATTCAGCCGCCGCTGGGCTTTGGCAAGCTGTGTCCTCATAGAGTGGCTTGCAAGGTATAAAGCACACTCACACAGACATAGATTTTGCAATTTGAAATTCTATACAATATTTGTTTTTTTTTTTTTTTTTTTTCTTTTTCTATGGTTTGTTTAAGTAGTGTCTCCAGGATAAGAAGATTTAATGCAAAATCAAGCAAATTAAGCTTTCCCCCCCCAGGCAGTTTGCATTTGATCTCATTTCCACAATTTTTTGGAAAAACAAAACAAAACAACAGCAACCATGAAGTGGAAAAGCAGTCATAATAATAGATAGATTATAGATAGATAATCATAATTCTTCATTCTGAGCCCTAACAAATTAATCACTATGTAGCCTTGTTTATGTTTCTATAGTTTATATGTTAAGCATGTGAGGCAAAATTAAACTTTCTATAGGATTATTGATACTATTAAACTACTTTTTATTTACTGAACATTATAAAACATTATATACTGACATACTTGTCCTAATAATGCCTGATTTTACCAGTTGTATAGATTTCATTCAGTGCAATGTGTTACTGCATATGCACTCTTCTTTTTTTTTTTTTTTTACATTTCTGGGAATGGAATCACTGATAATACTGTGATTAGATGGATGGAAAAAATGCAAAACAATGCTACAACAATGAGCAATTATGTAAATGCCAATTTAGAAAAAAAAAACATAAAATAATGATTTAAAACGTATAAAATGTACAGTTGATTACTTAACATATTGGTTCAGTGACAGTATGCAAGCTATTGTATGACACAAAATACACAATTCTGTATATTCAGCAAAGCAGAATTATGAATATTTCTATGGCCTTGTGCATGGGCGACCAGGACCAAATAATCAGTATTATTCAGTCATTAACACTAATTACATGAGTACATCATGAATATTGGTGACTTTTCACTGTAAAAAATGAGAAAAAATGTTTTTGAGAAAAGCCATAGTAAATTCAGTAATTTTAGACCGCAAAAACAAAAAAGGACTGTTCAAGAGCATGTGATATAATATTAATAAAGCATATGTAATATTAATAAAGGAAGTGTAAATATAAACATGCATTAGATGGATTATACTCGCAGACTAAACACAGTCTAAACTCCCCTCTTTCTCTTAATATTGTGTCTCCTCAGAGGTTGGTTGCCATGAACATGCCACTAAATAGCGACGGTACGGTCATGTTCAATGCCACACTGTTCGCTCTGGTTAGAACTGCTCTGAAAATCAAGACCGAAGGTAAAGCTTTTGCGATGCAGACTTTTACATGTCTGTGCTGGTGTGAATGTGTCATTAATTATGACTGTGTGTCTCCCAGGGAATATGGAACAAGCCAATGAGGAGTTACGAGCCGTCATCAAGAAGATCTGGAAGAGAACTAGCATGAAACTCCTGGACCAAGTAGTGCCACCTGCTGGAGGTCAAACACACTCACACACACACACATCACACACAACACCAATCAAACCACCACACTCTCTCACCACACACCACAACACACACACACACACACACACACACTCACACACACACACCACACTCACACACACACACACACACACACACACACACACACACACAATGTGTTCTATGTCAAGGAACATGTGTTTATATGATTTTATAATTTATAGGTCATTCCTTTTATGTAGTACTTTTTGAATGTCCTGTTGTGGTTTTGTCTTGTGGGGTGGTGAAACTCAAGTTCCATTCCCTCAATCCTGACACGCTCATGCAGTCATGTCTGGATGAACTGTTCTTGACGAGTGGATGCAGCCATGCCCTATGTAGGGTCACAGAGATTCTAGAGGCAGGGAAACACCCTGGACAACCTGGCCAGAACATTAAAATGGACAGTTAAAATGCACACACACATTCATACTTTACAGAAAAGTCATACTGTCATGTCAAAAATGCTTTAGTGCTTTACCATAGTACAAGATTTAGTACTGGGCCATATGATGATCTATCAGATTTTAGATCTAGCCATATTGTATTAATAGTGTTTTCTACCACAAATATCAGTGCTGCAGTGAAAGGCAATAAGAGATTTGATCGGATGTTTCAGGTGGACAGTCTGAAAATTCTATGCTCGGGTATTAAAGGGGATATGATGTTGCTAAAAAGAACATTAACATTGTATTTGTTGTAATGCAATGTGTTTATGCGGTTTAAGTTAAAAAAAAACACATTATTTTCCACATCCTGTACATTGTTGTTTCTCCTCTATGCCCCGCGTTTTTACGAAGCTCATCGATTTGAAAAGCGAGGTGTGCTCTGATTGGCCAGCTATCCAGTGCGTTGTGATAGGCTGAATACCTCAAGCGTGTGACGGAAATGTTACGCCCCTTACATACTGTGATGATGCCCTGTCTGGCCGGAGCGACGAGACAAGAACATGAAAATCCATTACAAACGAGGCATTGGTTGCATCCAGTAGGGACATAATTACAGATTATAATGACATACTGTCTTTTTAAGCGTTGCGTTGCATCGCGCCGCGTAAACAAAACAATGTCTGCATTTGTGATCGGAGAAAGACAAACAACAAAATTGCGACTATGACACTGCCCAAAAATCACGCTCTTAAATATATAAAATATAAAAACTCTTAAATATAAAAGACATACTTACAGTCTGTGAGTCAGAACAGCCGGCATTGTAGTTTACTCTCCCAGGATCAGGAAACAGGCCTCCATAAAATCTGAATATTTGGATTGAAGTGTTCTGGAACAGTGTTGTAAATACAACTTAACCACTGATTTGATATCGTTCTCTTTTGGAAGGCCAAACAAAGTAGTTTCGCTTTCACAACGAAACACAGCGTCACACACGGCGGCCTAGAGTGAGGAACGGCCGGCGGGCTTGAGAACGGCGCGGCCGGTGGATTCGACGAAGGAGCGTCCGGAGGGCATCAATGATGAGAAATATTTAGGTTTGGTTTAGGTTTAATTACAGTTAGTAGCATCTCTGATTTCAGGCAGAATTAGTTATAATGTGATTAGTGTTCTTCTCTGTGGTTAAAAAATCACTTGTTGTGGCAAAGATTTTGTTTAAATCACCCATCTCTCAGTAATTAAAAAAAAAAGAGCAAGCCAGAGGTGACGGTGACAAGGAAGCAAAAACTCCATTTTGGTGGTAACAGGAGAAAATAAACCTCTGGCTAAACAACATTCATACACTCACTGACATCTGCAGACAGTTTTTACAGGGTCTGATTCACCTAAAGTGCATGACTTTGAATTGTGGGAAAACAAGAGCACGGGAAGGAAAGCCAAAACGAGAAGAACATGCAAATTCCTCACAGAAAGGCTTCCTGGCTGGGACTCAAACCAGGAAACTTATTGACATGACAGATATTTCCTAGAAAACATGTTTTGTTTAAAAAAATTCAGTTAGAGAAAAAAAAAAGAGTAACACCTGCAACATTTCCATTCATTGTGGACGTTCATCAGCATGGCAGCATGACAAAAATGAGCACCCACTCAAAATAAATTAAAAATGTACAAAAAACAAATTCTAAACTAATTAACCATTACTAATATGATTTTCAGTATACCAAAGCATATTGATGGGGACATGAAAATGCACTGCATGACAGGAATGACCCAAGAACTTAACAACATAAATTACTTTTTAAACTTCATACATAGGGGTTTGTGTAATGATATGAGTAGGCCATTGGCTGTTTGTGTGGTCTGTGTGTTTAGATGATGACGTCACTGTGGGGAAGTTCTATGCCACTTTCCTGATACAGGACTACTTCAGGAAATTCAGGAAACGCAAGGAGCAAGGACTTGTGGGATGCCAACCCTATTTAAACAGCACCACCGCTCTGCAGGTGAACTAAAACTGTAAAAACATTGGGCTCTGATTTACTGAAGGTTTAAAACAAATTTTGGCCATTGTGTAAAGAAGATACAGCAGAAGTAGATTTAATTAATTATTTAAAAAATCATATATCATGATGTTAAATAGTCATAGAAACTGAAATGGTCTGTTTTTATCTATCTTTTCTGCAGGCTGGTCTGCGCACACTGCATGATATCGGCCCTGAGATCCGTCGAGCCATATCATGTGATCTACATGATGAAGGTCTAGTAGACGTCAACCTCCATGAGGAGGAAGAGATATACGGGGTAGAGCACTTCAGTCTTTATCAGTGCATATGTAACTAAATAGTAGTGCACAGTAGTGCAAACTAATAGTGCATATGTAACCAAATATCATGGGTTTGGTTCAAAGGGAATGTGTGATTGAGGTTCTATTATTGTGTGATTTGAGGGGCTTCGTAGGTTTTGGATTAAATTTAAAAGCAGTTTTTGCAAATTCAGAATGAACCACTTCATATTTTGATTACATTTTATTCGATTAGAATATTGATTTGAATGAAATGTAGTACTTTTAAAGTGCGTTCTCTAATGCAGGGTTCACCAACACTGCTCCTGGTGAGCTGTGCTGTGTTCCACTTCGTTTTTTATGCCCTTCACTTGCTAACTTCCCTCTGTCTCTTTGAATTGCATGTATGTCATTGATTATGTTGCATGAGTGTCCACTAATGCCGGAACCCTTGCAATGGGCTGAATTGAAACGTCCTAAGCCCTTGATCACTTGGAATCTGCTATGGAGTTGATATAGAATACTGCATCAAATGAATTTGTAAGAGAAAAAATGCTAATAATTTATGAATATAATGCTTGGGCTGTTTTAATTTAAATTTTTTTTTATAAAATATTAAAATTGTTTAGTGTAGGGGTAAATAAAACACGATCTGTGGTGACATCACAATCGTGTTGCATTGGTGGCAGCCTAAGGTATACATATGAAATTGCTGAATTAACACAAATGACTCAGTTCAAAAGTTTAATTACACTTGATTGATACTGTGTGTTGTTGCCTGTATGATCCTTTAATATTTTTGTTTTGTGTTCATGAGTTCCTTGTTAAACTTGTTGTTTAAGCAACCACTGCTGTTCAGAAGAAGAAAAAAAAATCCTGGTTCAAGTTTTAAATTAAAGTAAATACATTTTGTTAAAAGGACCTTTACATATTTTTACTGGAAAACCCGTCAGTGTATATAATTAAAAATAAGAAATTTGATTTGTCTGTTTATGAAAATCTAGGGAATCCATGGGAATTGTTATTGATCCTGTTGTTTGTGTGTGCAGAGGAATGGAGTTGTGGATGGAAATCATGTGAGTGGAGATCAGTGCAGCAGCGTCACGCAGCGTCCTCTGCAGCTTCCGCTTCCTCGGTGCTCCACCCAAAATTACTTTCCGTCGATGTCAGACAAATCATCCAACTCAAATATCAACAATGCCAATGTGCCATCGGCCTCTGCCTTTCCCAACGGCTGGCACAGTCACTGCCGGCGGCTCTCCGGGACCCTGGTGTCCTCTCTGAGCTCCTACCTCAACCTCAAGAGTGATGGAGAACTACAGCTCAGGAGGTGAGAGGTCACAATACCACTGAAATTACCACAGAAAACAAAGTCATAAAAACAAAGAAAAAGTGGGCTTACCCTTGGTAAATATGAGCCAAACAGGCCATGGAAAAATAACTTTGCTGTTTATCCCTCGTTCAAAATATTCACTAATATCTAACCTGTAATTATTAAAATAATTGAAAGAAAAACATAATTGAAATAAAAAGATCTTAATTGAAAGATGAAGATTCTTAGAACCAAACAAATGTTTTCTCCTATACTGTTGATTAACATATGGCAATAGATCTGAGACCATTCCTCCATACAGAATCTTTCCTGATCCTTCATATTAAAACATTGATACTTATAGACTGTTTTCTTCAGCTCAATGGTTTTCTAAAGGGATTTGATTTGGGAACTGTTATGTCCATGACTCCATGGCAAAACCGCTCTGGTAACCTCTGTTCCCTTTCGAAAGGGAACTTGCGCTGAGTCCCCTAGAGGGCACTATGAGGGAATGCCTCCTGCATGACTGGTGTCTGAAGCATCAGTCTAAACATGACAATGAACTTGATATTGGCAGGCGGCAGCCTATGACGTCACAACTGGTGTGGCCGAGAGTATAAAAGGGCACCTGTGAAATGCGTCATCCTCTTTATTGTCTTCAGGAGACCGTTTGTTTGTACATGAGTTAGGAGCACACACGTTTAGCTCCTGAGGGAGCAGAATGTGCGCACTGAAAGGATTTCTCAATGAAAGCGTAATTCGTGCCGTCCCTATTCTCGAGGGATGTGGGACACGCTTCAATGCTGTCTTCTCTTCGAGCAAGCTGGATGCGCTAGGGATGATGCATTCATGAGACTGACAGCAAGAGACAGGTAAGGAACTCTTTCCATTCTGCTCTCTCCTAAGGGATAGTAGTTAGTGTTTACATGAACGCGTTTGGCTCTCTTTAAGGCACTTATAGCAATGCATTCACATCTGTTCTCGTATGATTCTTTTCAGAGTGATATAATCTGTCATTTGAACTTGCAGACTTGAGGTTAAATTGTGCGCTTTTCACGATGAGGTTGCAGTAATTGGTTCCACCCAGGCATGACTCTCTCTTGAGGGATGAGTTGAGTGCCTGGGTCCCGCGACACCTATTACCATACAGATCATTTCTGTGTGTACATACTGTTTGTCCTTGTGAGCCTTCTGTTTTTCCTTTGATCTCCATGCTGAGGCAGAGAGATTGTAAGGGATTCCATATTTGGTGGAAATGTGTTGATGTCTCTTTTCTGTTTCTCAGTAGCTGAGGCGTCCTCATTGAAGGCTCTGACCTGGCCATTTGGGTTTTTATGTTTTGCTGAATGGCAGGTTCAGTAAGGAGCTCTGCTCTGATAGCATCATCAAGTCATTAGGCTTTCTGTAAGCCTCCTTGGTAAGCCGTTCTGAGTATAGGACGTAGTTAGGCCTCCTCTGATCTTAAAGAGTTGTTATGCTGAGGCATCCCTCCTCAGAGCTCCATCATGCAGTGGTGCGGAGTTGTTAGGCTTTCTGTGTCTCCTTGGCCGCTGCTTTTAGGTAGGGTTACGTATGAGCCCAGCTATAGGCTAGCAAGTGCAAGTTGTAGGCTCTCTGTGAGCCTCAGTTTACATGCATAACCAGAGATGTTTCCTTTCGAAAGGGAACTCGTACTGTGTCCCCTAGAGGGTGCTATGGGGAAATGTATAGGTGGCCTAACAGCACTCCACACTAAGGTCAGTAGCTAAGAAGGATCCCAGAGAGCTTAACAACTTAGCATACTACCCTACCGCCTAGCCTTGAGGCCTAACTATGCCCCACGCTCAGGACATCTTGTAAGGAGGCTCACAGAGAGCATACATCTTACGATGATGTTTTAACGGAGCTCTGCCGAATGGAGGCCTCAATGAAGATAACTCTCTGTAGCGGGAGGAGGCCTGACGACGCTCACAGCAGATGGCCGAGCTCTAGGAGTGGAGGCCTCAGCATGACTCTCTAAAAACGAGAGAAGGCCTAACTACGCCCCACGCATAGAATACCGTGCAAGGAGGCTCACAGAGAGCCTACAACCTGAAAATGATGTCCTCAATAAAGATAGATATCTTTATAGAGAGAGGAGGCCTGACGATGCTCGCAGTAGCCACAGAGGCTCAGAAAGAGCCTAACAACTCAGCAAACAATAACTGAGCTCTAGGAGCAAAAACCTCAGCATAACGAGTCTCTAAATAGTTAGAAAGCTTAATGACACCGCATGCTTAGGATACCATGCAAGGAGGCTCACAGAGAGCCTACAACTCGCAAACACTATCCTAATGGAGCTCTGGGGAGAGGAGGCCTCAATAAAGATAACTCTCTGTAAAGAGAGGCAGCCTGATGATGCTCACAATTGCCAAGGAGGCACACAGAGAGCCTAGCAACTTAAACAGAAAACTCTGGAAATGAAAGCCTTAGCATGACGACTCTCTAAATAGAGAGGAGACTAACAATATCCCACACTCAGGATACCATGCAAGGAGGCTCACAGAAAGCCTACTACTCGCAATGCTATCTTAACGGACCTCCAGGGAGCGTAGGCCTCCGTAAGGTAACTCTCTCCAGCAAGAGGAGGCCTAGCAATGCTTGCGGTAGCCAAGGAGGCTCACAGAGAGCCTAACAACTTAGGCTACTACCTAGTCAAGCTCTAGAAATGGAGGCCTCAACATAACAACTCTCTAATCGAGAGGAGACCTAACTACACCCTATGCTCAGGACATCTTGCAAAGAGGCTCACAGAGAGCCTGCAAACCACCAATGCTGTCCTAGCAGAGCTCTGGGGAATGGAGGCCTCAATAAAGATAATTCACTGTCGTGAGAGGAGGCCTGACAACGTTCGCAGTAGCCAGGGAGGCTCACAAAGGGTCTAACAACTTATCAAACTGCCTGGCCGAGCTCTAGAAGAGGAGGTCTCAACATAACGACTCTCTAAGATGAGAGACAATCTAACTATCTTGCAAGGTGGCTCACAGAAAGCCTACAACTTGCACTTGCTAGCCTATAGCTGGGCTCATACGTAACCCTACCTAAAAGCAGTGGTCAAGGAGACACAGAAAGCCTAACAACTCTGCACCACTGTGTGATGGAGCTCTGAGGAAGGATGCCTCAGCCACTGATAACCACTGATTTGTAGTCGTGTCCTCTTTTGGAAGACCAAACAAAGTAGTTTCGCTTTCACAACGAAAAACACGGCGGTCTAGAGTGAGCAGCTTAGCGTGAGCTGAGGCTGGGCTAGAGTGAGCAGAGGCGGCGGGGTTGAGAACGGCGCGGCCGGCGGATTCGACGAAGGAGCAGCAACCACATGTGACGACCCCAGGCTGGACTCCGCTTCATCCACGGTGAAAGCCGATCCGGCGATCTACAGCACTAAGTTGATGTATTCCCTCAGCGACCAGCACAGATCAGATCAGCTCTAGGCATGACGAAGCGGATATCGTCCTCTTTTGGAAGACCAAACAAAGTAGTTTCGCTTTCACAACGAAGCACACAGTGCCTTCATGACATTGCGGCAGCGGCAACAATACTACAGTGAAAATAAAAGTTACGCCTTCTTTCTTCGCATGAACATTTGGGCGGTTTGGGGTTATGCAAATCTTCCCACATAGGGAGGTAGATATGTGGGGGCGCGTTAGAAAGAGCCGTTTTAGGGGGGCATGGCAGAGACTTAACTTTGATAAAGAATATCTCTTTGGATTTGAGACTTTAGTCTATGCAACTTTACAGATCTTCTTTATGAACCAAGAGTTTGTAACACTCCAAAGAAAAAGGAAAAATTAAAATCGCATCATATGACCCCTTTAACTAAATATTATGGTGCGTTGCATTGATATTGGCTGCTGATTTTTGTACTAATGATTTGAAGTTCCTATGTCTTGTAGGCCAGACACCACTGCTGTCGGATATCCGATCATCCACGTTGAAACCTCCACCCTGGGTGACATCAGTAATGATGACAGGAACTCTGGGGAGTATTACAGTGGAGATGAGTTTAATGAGGATGGTGTCATGCTGGCTACAGACAGGTATTCTAGAAAATGCTTTTCAGAAAGTGTATATCAACAGTAGCTGTTACTTTTATTTTCTTTGTTTCCCTTGAAAGGTCATACTTTCAGGACACTTTAATTGATGGTACTCCAGCTGGACAACAGGATGCGTGTGAATGTGTCTGTGATGATGGTGAGCAGCTTATATCCCAGCAGTCCCAGAGGTCATCAAAACGACTCCTGCTGTCCACAGCTCAATGTGAGATATTAGACAATGATTATAAGCTTTTTACAGTATCACACTGAGCAACTTCCAAACTGCTTTTAACTGAGAACTAGCAGTACTTTGGGAATAAACATCAGACTGAATGGTTCCTGAACAAGCTGTGAAGATCAGTGGATATATGGTTATAATATGGGTCTTTCACTACCATAAAGCAAAATAAATAAAATAAATAAACCTTATATTATGTAATTATATGAAAGTATTTAAATATACAAATATATAATATATATTTGCTAACAATATGTTTCAAAGTATATTTATGTAAATTTATTTTTACCAATATAATTTAGGCCATTTGAATATTTTTGAAAATATATTTAATTTTTTTTTTTTTTTAAAAAGCATTTAAAAGCTGTGCATTACAATATTTGAATAAAATTAACACATTTGAATAAAATTCAGCAAGGAACATACTTTTAATATTACAATTTCTAAAAAATAAATACATAACATTATTGTGTCATTATAAATCTAGTTTTGATCTTTAGTAAGCTATTCCATCCATATTTGCATTTAGCCTAAATGTAGGCTACTGTAAGATTGGAAATTTATTTTCTTGCCCCCAAAATACATTTTGAAATATATTTTGGTTGAAAAATATTGATATTTGATGCATGATATTTTGGTTGGTTTCTGTTTTAAAAAATATTTTTCATTGAGCTTCACTGTTTACAACATATATTAAGCATATATGTAAAATATATTTTGGCCACAAAAATATGACATATAACATGGACGAAATTTGAGAGAAATATGAGAAAATACTGCAGCATTGGTTGCACTGTACTTTTAAGAACAGTATTAAAGGAGATATTGATATGTAGAAGGTAACTGTGGTGCCAGAAATTAACTGAAAATATATAAATAAAATTATGAACTAAAAATATACTGTGACAGTGTTTCCGGTATTACGGGCCTGTATATTTATAGCAATATATAAAGGGCAAAAAGGTTAGAAATAAGTTTGTTAAAATTCTAATTAGAGAATTTTGTTCAGGTTCATCTTTCAGGGCAAAGACTTCTCACAGCAGCTACAGTCGTTGTTAGTTTATTATACGTTCCTCCATTTTAATTTAACTCATTATAATTTAATTTCATATATTGATGTATGTGCATTTTTCCATACAGCCTCTCACAAGTCTGCTTTCCATTTCGAGTGTCTGCGCAAACAGAACAGTCAAGATGAGATTCCCCTGCGTCCAACAGGCCTACCGCAGCATCAGGTGATAATCGCAAAATATCTCTAATGAGTCACATGGCATGACATATGTAGGGGCCCCCTACCTGAAGTGTTAGTAACCCAGTGTCTAACATTGGCATCATTTGTTCTTGCGGTTGTGCAGGTGAAGACGCCGACGGGACAAGAATCGAGTAGAACACGACTCTCTCCGACTCGCTCCATCCGCTCCTGGGTCACGCCTCCAGCCACGCCTCCTCCCTACACCCCTCTGATTCAGACCACGCCCAGCGCTAGCAGCACTCCGGGATTGGTTCACAGGGGCTTCTGGAATTCCCAGCAGGCCTCTGATTGGTCGACACGTTCGCCCTCCCCCTCCTTCCTGAAGGTTCCCCCCCGACTGTGCGGCCATCACCTGCAGCAGCGGAGCAGCGCTCAAAGCCTGGTGGAAGCCGTGAGTGATGCCATTTGACACTGAAAGTCACCTTTATTTCTTTAGCGCTTTATACAATGCAGCTTCACAGATATGAACAGGAAAACAGTAGAATCAATTATGGAAATGTATCTATGGAGACAGTTCGGATTCAGCTGTAAAGCAGCTCTAGATGGTGTCAGTGGTGTCATTATTTAGCTCAAGTCAGTTCAGTGTTGGTTCAGTTCAACAGTGTTAAGTTCATCCATTTGAAATGGTCCTGGTTTGGTCCTGTTTGACCTACAGTAAATGCACCAGGGTCATTCCCACAGTTTGGTGGATTTTGGACTGAGGTTTTTTGAAGCAAAAAAAAAAAAAACACCATATTATTATATATATATATATACCAATTTAAAAAATAAAATTATTCAGGTATGTATATAGTATATTTACTTAGTCTTACCAGAGGGAGAAAATGTCTAGCAGGAAAAGGATCATACACTGGTCAAGCTCAGGCTAGTATAACTTAAAAATCCCCACCAAATATTTCACTTTCACCTTCCAGGAAATTTGTCCAACCTATTACAGGACATTTTTACGGTACAATGTGTAATAAATTTTTAAAAAACATGAGAAGAAAAAAAAAAAAAAACAAATTTGATTCAACCAGTCGCTTGGCCTTTGAAACTAATGAGGTCACCAATTTACTAGCTAGAAAATAAAAAAAATGCTGCAGGCATTGGGACTTAACAGTTGGAGGAATTTTAAAGAGACAGGCGGGGGGTTAAATACATTACAGAATTGTTAGTTCGTACTGGATTCAAATACATACAAAAAAAAAAAAATTGTAGTAGCTTCGTAACATCCATCCATACATTTACACATTTTAGGTACTGTAATCTGTTGGATTACTTTTTTAGATTATTTTTGAACGAAGGAGTAATTTTTATAACATTGCTTTTTAAATTTTAGGATAATCTTGTACCATATTGATATAAAAATACTAAGAGAAAGAAAATATATTCAATTTGTTGTTATTAACAACATAAATTGCATTAAACATTACATTACAGCAGGGTTTCCCAAACTGGGGTTCATGAATGAGCTGCAGGGAGTTTGTAAGTTTAATGAAAAGCAAATAATTAATTAAATCATAAAAAGGTATAATTAAAATGATGTTGTTTTAAAATTACTTAATCAAAATAAAACACTTACTAAGTAAATACAATATTTTATTTGTGTACCTGCATGTCAATGTGAACATAAACTACTGCAGAGAGCATTGCATTGATAAATTTGATACTTAATTATCAAAAATAATTGTTTTATTGAATTTGTGAATGCTAATGTGTGTGAAAGACAAAAATCCTTTCAAAAGGCTATAGGAAAACATGGTTTAAATAACCTACTGAGGTGATAATTCAATAAAAATAAGTTCGTCAGTAGTTAATTTCCATTGTTGAAACACTTCTTTTAATGAAATGATTTTGTAAATTCCGCGGCAGTTCTCGGTCAAATTGCTGTGTTAGCCTCCTTGACTAAGGGGACTGGTCTTTCTGTGAATGCAACAAATATCTAAATATATATATATATACCCCCCTACCCTTACCCCCCACACCCTCACCCTACCACTACATATATATATTATATATATATAGATATAGTGGTAGGCTATTTAGAAAGAAAAGGAGCATGTTAAAAAGAGGGAATAAAAGAGGAAGTGGAGAATCGATCAATTATTTTAATTGCTATTGTGTGACTAATATGTAATCAATAAAAAGTAACTGTAGTCTGATTAGGAGTATATTAAAATGTCATTTAATCTAATTACAAGTACTTAATATTTGGAATCTGATTACGTAATCCAGATTACATGTAATCAGTTACTACCCAGCACTGTATATAACTATATTAAAATGTTTAAAAATCTGGTAATGCCCAATATTAATTGACACAGCATTGTGGACATGTTATGAATTACACTATTAAACAAGTCTTCTAAAAATGTGGAAAAGAGAGAAATGTTAATGACTAATTACTTGCCTTTTTTTCTTGCTTTCCCTCCAAGGAAATTGTCATTTCTAGAAAGTCATGTGATTCAGGGCATATGATTTTTTTTTGTGTTTTTTTTTTAAAAGGAAACTTGACACCAGTGTAACAGGATGGACTGGAGTTTGAGAGACATAAACTAATTTGATTGTTTTACACAGAAAAAATATGTGTATCATATGCTCTTCAACTCAATTTAGTATGATATGCATAAGTATATACAACTACTCGAAATTGCTAATTTAGAAATACAGTGGGGCAAAAAAGTATTTACAGCACCAATTGTGCAAGTTCTCCCACTTTAAAAAGATGAGAGAGGCCTGTAAATTTTCATCATAGGTATACCTCAACAAAGAGAGACAAAATGAGAAAAAAAATCCAGAAATCACATTGTAGGATTTTTTAAGAATTAATTGGTAAATTCCTCGGTGAATTAAGTATTTGGTCACCTACAAACAAGAAAGATTTCTGGCTCTCACAGACCTGTAACTTCTTTTTTTAAGAGGCTCCTCTGTCCTCCACTTGTTACTTGTATTAATGGTATCTGTTTGAACTCGTTATCAGTATATTAGACACCTGTCCACAACCTCAAACAGGTCACACTCCAAACTCCACCATGGCCTAGACCAAAGAGCTGTCAAAGGACACCAGAAACACAATTGTAGACCTGCACCAGGCTGGGAAAACTGAATCTGCAATAGGTAAGCAGCTAGGTGTGAAGAAATCAACTGTGGGAGCAATTATTAGAAAATGGAAGACATACAAGAACACTGATAATCTCCCTCGATCTGGGGCTCCACGCAAGATCTCAACCCGTGGGGTCAAAATGATCACAAGAACTGTGAGCAAAAATCCCAGAACCACACGGGGGGACCTAGTGAATGACCTGCAAAGAGCTGGGACCAAAGTAACAAAGGCTACCATCAGTAACAAACTGCGCCGCCAGGGACTCAAATCCTGCAGTGACAGACGTGTCCCCCTGCTTAAGCCAGAACATGTCCAGACCCGTCTGAAATTTGCTAGAGAGCATTTGGATGATCCAAAAGAGGATTGGGAGAATGTCATATGGTCAGATGAAACCAAAATAGAACTTTTTGGTAAAACTCAACTTGTCGTGTTTGGAGGAGAAAGAATGCTGAGGTGCATCCAAAGAACACCATACCTACTGAAGCATGGGGGTGGAAACATCATGCTTTGGGGCTGTTTTTCTGCAAAGGGACAGGACGACTGATCCGTGTAAACGAAAGAAAGAATGGGGCCATGTATCGTGAGATTTGAGTGAAAACCTCCTTCCATCAGAAGGGCATTGAAGATGAAACGTGGCTGGGTCTTTCAGAATGACAATGATCCCAAACACACCGCCAGGGCAACGAAGGAGTGGCTTCGTAAGAAGCATTTCAATGTCCTGGAGTGGCCTAGCCAGTCTCCAGATCTCAACCCCATAGAAAATCTTTGGAGGGAGTTGAAAATCCGTGTTGCCCAGTGACAGCCCCAAAACATTACTGCTCTAGAGGAGATCTGCATGGAGGAATGGGCCAAAATACCAGCAACAGTGTGTGAAAACCTTGTGAAGACTTACAGAAAACGTTTGACCTCTGTCATTGCCAACAAAGGGTATATAACAAAGTATTGAGATTAAATTTTGTTATTGACCAAATACTTATTTTCCACCATAATTTGCAAATAAATTCTTTAAAAATCCTACAATGTGATTTTCTGGATTTTTTTTCTTCTCATTTTGTCTCTCATAGTTGAGGTATACCTATGATGAAAATTACAGGCCTCTCTCATCTTTTTAAGTGGGAGAACTTGCACAATTGGTGGCTGACTAAATACTTTTTTTCCCCACTGTACATAACTTGAATTTGAAATAGTCTCTATTACAAAGTGACGTTGAGAAGAATTATTGGGGACATGGGAATTTGTCAAGTGCAAAAGTTGTGTTTTATTATTCTTAAGTACTACTCATTGTGAATTTGTGGTCATGGGGTACATGAATGTGGCATGAAAGTTGATTGAGATTGTATGTAAAAAATGCAGTACAGTACAGTACTACTGTAAAATTCCAAAATCGTATTTAACTAGGTCTTACCTTTTGCGTTCGACATTTTAAATCTAATTGACTAAACTGACAGTTTGGCTGAAACGATGCTACTTGAGCTATATATCAAATATAGTAGTCTAAATACTGACATACTATCTTTTAGACTATATCGCATGGTGCTAGACCGGACTGCAAGTAAAACTAGCCACCATTGTTGAATATAGACAGGAAGGATTCAGAAACAAAACCTGCTGCACTGACACGATGCCTTTTGTTGTAGGTGATGATATCGGGTGGATTGGGCAAATATGCGAAGGATCCAAAGTTTGTGACAGTGACAAAACACGAGATCGCAGATGCTTGTGAAATGACGATTGATGAGATGGAAAGTGCTGCTAGCAATTTACTGAACGTGACGCTAGGCCGTGGGCCGGAGGCAGACGAGGCGGGCCTGTGTCAGAATAATCTGCGTGACTACAGCGATGAGGAGACGGACACGAGCAATAAATGCGAGGAGGATCTCGCTGACGAAATGATCTACGTCTCAGTATTATAGAACAGAACTCAAAATACCCCCAATCAAACTAAATAATGTAGAAAATGAATGAATGAGCTAATCGTGCCTTTACACGGGAGTGTCATGGGGAGTTCTGCTGGCTTTATCTTTTATTCTGACCTTTTCATTTAGTTAACAAACCTTTTGATATCTTGGGAGATTTCCAGCAAGATCCAAATGTGATGACATTACCGACCGAAGTGTTTTCCTCTGAATCTGTGCATGCACTGAACCTTTGAAGATCCCCAACCAACTTACCAGCCAAAGTCCACTAGGCCAAAGGTACCAAACAGCATTTCCTCAGACCCACGCAGGACACGTTCACCATTTGAGTCAAGAATTTTATTCACATATATGACAATTATAATGGTATAAACATCACAGTGGTACCTCCTGGTTGGGTAAAATTAGTCATGATTGACTGAATGTCTCTTTTCACTCTTTTCGTTCCTACTTTTCCATATTCGAAGCACATCAAGGTTGGTGACATTTGGCATCGACTTCAAATCTGCCGCAACATACTGGAATACAAATTTAAAGCTGGCCATCTCACTTGGAATATAGTGCACAAATTATATGGACTTTGGAACTATGGACTTTTTTATGGGAAACAAGGCCAGTAAATAATTTTTTGGGTGAATGCAAGAAAACACATAAATGGAAATGCAAATGATCCATGCACCTAGTTCCCTTTCAGTCGGTCACTCTCGACGTCACGTCGGAGGACCGACGAAATTGGGATCTCGCTTAGAGGGACCAATCTACTTTGAGTGTAAACTAAACGAGCCAATGCACATTGGCATGCGATTATTGCATCCAGCTGCTGTTGATCACAGCGTGAGTATAAGTAGGCAGCAGGTGCAGCGCATATTCAGCTTTTCGCTTCGGAGCCGAGCGGTTCTATCGTTCTGCTCCTGACCTCTGCAGTAGTGATAAACTACAGTCAAGCACGCTCTTCGGTGGGCTCTCGTGCTGGTGGACGGCGCTTCAGCGGTGGTGGTTTTCCCGTGTCGAGTGGGTTGCACACAGCAGGCTGCACTACCCCTGTGTGTGTTGCAGACGGCCATCTCCCCTGTGCGCTTCAGCACATTAAAAGAGCAATTTCCAGCGGAGCTTTCAGTAGAGCAGGCTGGACCCTCCCGGGGGGTACCACTTGTTTCTTCCGAGGCTCCCCCCGACGATCGGATGTCGATTGCAGCATCGGAGGGTGAGCCGGACTTTTCCGGGGATGAAGATCCGTCAGCGTTGCCGCCCTCTGGGCGGTCAGCGGTGCCGGAGACGGACCCGGAAATGATGGCAATGCTTTCCCGGGCCGACGAGAGTGTCGGGCTCGAGTGGAATCTTCCACCGCGTCCCGAACCCTCAAGGTTGGACGATTGGTTTCTCGGGGTGGCGCGCACTGGTTCTCAGGGCCCCACCCCAGTGCCTTTCTTCCCGGAGGTGCATGATGAGATCGCTGGGTCATGGACGGCACCTTTTACTGCCAGAAACCGGCCCAGTGGCTCATCCTCCCTCACCACCCTTGATGGGGGTCCAGAGCGGGGGTACACGGGAGTTCCCCAGGTGGAGCGGTCGGTTGCGATGCAATTGTGTCCAAATGCCGCTACCACTTGGCGGGGCAAACCGTTGCTCCCCTCCCGGGCCTGTAGGCACTCGTCGGCCTTGATCGACACTGCCTATACGGCCTGTGGAGAAGCTGCGTCCGCCTTACACGCTTCGGCGTTATTGCAAGTGCACCAGGCCAAGGCACTGAGGGACTTGCACGAGGGTGGTCACGACCCGGAAGTTCTCACAGAACTCCGCACCGCGACGGACCTTGCGTTACGAGCGAGGAAGGTTACGGCGCGGTCTCTGGGTCGTGCCATGTCCACTATGGTGGTCCAGGAGCGCCATCTCTGGCTGTGTCTGGCCGACATGCGCGAGGCGGACAAGACAAGATTCCTGAACGCCCCCGT
This sequence comes from Sinocyclocheilus anophthalmus, assembly GCA_018155175.1. NCBI lineage: Eukaryota > Metazoa > Chordata > Actinopteri > Cypriniformes > Cyprinidae > Sinocyclocheilus > Sinocyclocheilus anophthalmus. The sequence continues at coordinate 104,333 of JADLZN010000260.1, forward strand.
GTCCCAGACCGGCCTGTTCGGCGACACGGTGGAGAACTTCGCCCAGCAGTTCTCCGCCGCCCAAAAGCAGACTGAGGCCATCAGGTACATCCTGCCTCGGTGTGCAGCTGCTGCCTCCACCCGGCCGCCAATGGCAGCGCCCCAGCCTGCTCGTCGCCAAGGGCGGCCCCCTGCCGCCACCCCCGCTCCCGCGCAGCGTCCGCAGCAGCCTCCAGCAAGACCGCGCCGAGGAGCCGGCCGCAGGGAAGCCGCCCCGCCCGTCCAGGCCCCCTCCAAACCTGCCGGCAAGCGGAAGAGCAAGAGGCCCTGAGACAGGCGACCCAGAGATCTACTCTTCGGGAGATGGTGAACGCACCACTCCCACCCCCGGAGGAGGGCCGGGCGGAGAATCTTTTTCCACTAATGACCTCTCGGTCAGTGGTACCCAAATTCTCGACTAAAGAGCAATTTCTCCCTTCTCTGGGTCCCTTGAGGGGACGGGGGGCTGTGGACGGTCCATAGCCGTATCACACTCACCCTCCTCTCTCGCCAGCGAGCAGCAGTGGGCGGATCGGGAGGATGAACCAACGGACTACCCACGCACCCTATGCTCGAACGCAGGTCAGTGTTACACACACCCAGACCCCGCCTCGGACCGGCAAAGAGACGCCCGGGCCGGGTCCCTGCGTTCTTTCACGCTGCCCCACTGCGGGTACGCCTGTAGTTCCGTTGATGCCACTTGCGCGGCGTCTGGGAGCCTGGCTAGAGCTACCCAGCCCATCTCGATGGCTCCTTCGAACCGTCAGGCTCGGCAATGCGATTCAGTCTCCCGGCGTCCCCCCCAAGTTCAGTGGCACACGCTTCACAACAGTGAAGGCGGCCGATGCTCCTGTCTTGCGTGCAGAGATCGCAGTCCTAATGGCGAAGGATGCGATAGAGCCGGTCCCTTCAGCCGATATGAAGATGGGGTTTTACTTCATTGTACCCAAGAAAGGCGTTGGGTTGAGACCTATCTTGGACCTGCGGGTCGTGAACCGGGCCCTTCACCGGCTCACGTTCAAGATGCTCACGCAGAAATGCATCTTCAAGTGTATCCGTCCCCAAGACTGGTTCGCAGCGATCGACCAGAAGGACACGTACTTTCATGTTTCGATCCACAGGCCATTCCTGCGGTTTGCGTACGAGGGGCGGGCATACCAGTACAAGGACCTGCCCTTCGGGCTGTCCCTGTCGCCCCGTGTCTTTACGAACGTTACGGAGGCAGCCCTTGTTCCCACAAGAGAGCAGGGCATTCGCATCCTCAACTACCTCGACGATGGGCTCATACTCGCCCAGTCTCGGGATCAGTTGTGCGAGCACAGGGACATGGTGCTCAGTCACCTCAGCCAGTTGGGTTTTCAGGTCAACTGGGAAAAGAGCAAATTCTCCCAACGCAGAGGATCTCTGTTCTCGGTATGGAGTTGGACTCGGTCGAACAGACAGCACGCCTCACGCGGGAACGTGCTCAGTCGGTGTTGAACTACTTGAATACATTCAAAAGCAGGATGGCGGTCCCACTGAAACAGTTTCAGAGGATCATGGGGCATATGGCGGCTACGGCGGCAGTCACGCCGCTGGGGCTACTCCATATGAGGCCGCTGCAGTACTGGCTCCATGGCCGAGTCCCGAGGGTGGGCGTGGCAACGCGGCACCTTCCGGGTCCAAGTGACACTGGCCTGCCGACAAACCTTCACCCCGTGGTCAGACCTTGCGTTCCTCCGGCAGGAGTGCCCCTGGAGCAGGTCTCAAGGCATGCTGTGGTTTGCACAGATGCCTCAACCACCGGCTGGGGGGCCAAGTACAACGGGCTTGCAGTGTCAGGGGTTTGGAGGGGGCCCCGACTGCACTGGCACATCAACCGCCTCGAGTTGCTGGCAGTGCACCTTTCCCGAGCCGTCTCACAGGGCGCTTATGAGGCAAGCATGTACTAATCTGCACGGACAACACAGCGACCGTTGAGTACATCAACCGACAAGGTGGTCTACACTCCCATCGCATGACGCAACTCACCCGCCACCTCCTCCTCTAGAGTCAGAAGCATCTGAGGTCACTTCGTGCTGTTCACATTCCTGGGATGCTCAACCGGGCAGCCGACGAGCTGTCCTGAGCGCCGGCCGGGAGAATGGCGACTCCATCCCCAGACGGTCAAGCTGGTTTGGGGACGTTTCGGAGCCACTCAGGTAGACCTGTTTGCCTCTCCAGAAAACTCTCACTGCCAGTTGTTCTTCGCCCCTGACCGAGGGAACACTCGGCACGGACGCTGGAACACAGTGGACGCGGGGCCTTCGCAAGATGCGTTTCCCCCAGGAGCCTTTTTTTTTTTTTTTTTTTTTTTTTTTTTTTTTTTTTTTTTTTTTTTTTTTTTTATGGCACAGTTCCATGGGCAAAGTCAGGGAGGACGAGGAGCAGGTCCTGCTGGTGGCACCCTATTGGCCTACCCGGACCTGGTTCCCGGAACTAATGCTCCTAGCGACAGCCCCTCCCTAGCAGATTCCTCTGAGGAAGGATCTACTAACTCAGAGACTGGGCACCCTTTGGCACCCGCGTCCAGACCTCTGGAAGCTTCATGTCTGGTCTCTGGATGGGACGCGGAGGTTCTAGGTGACCTACCCCAAGAGGTAGTTGACACCATCACTTCAGCGAGAGCACCGTCTACGAGACACGCCTACGCTTGAAGTGGAACCTGTTCGTTGAGTGATGTTCTTCTCGCCGAGAAGACCCCCGAAGATGCCCGATCGGAGTTGTGCTGTCCTTCTTGCAGCAAGGGCTGGAGCGAAGGCTGTCTCCCTTTACCCTTAAAGTTTATGTCTCTGCGATCGCTGCTAACCACGACCCCATAGAAAGAGGTCGTTGAGGAAGCATGACCTGGTAGTCAGGTTCCTTAAGGAGGCGAGAAGGTTAAACCCTCCACGGCCCCCCTCGATACCCTCTTGGGACCTGACTCTAGTACTCACGACACCACAGCAGGGCCCATTTGAGCCTTTTGCAGGCAGTGGAGCTGAAGTTCCTTTCAATGAAGACTTTGCTCCTGCTGGCATTGGCCTCTCTCAAGAGGGTAGGGGACCTGCACGCATTTTTCGGTCAACGATTCGTGCATAGAGTTCGGGCCGGCTGATTCCCAGGTAACCCTGAGGCCCGGCCTGGCTATGTGCCCAAGGTTCCCGCTACTCCCTTAGGGATCAGGTGGTGAACCTCCAAGCGCTGCCCTCGGAGGAGGCAGAACCAGCCCTAGCTTTGCTCTGTCCCGTCCGAGCCTTAAGGTTCTACGTTGACGGACGCAAAGCTTCAGGACCTCAGACCAGCTCTTTGTCTGTCACGGAGGCGGCAGAAGGGGAATGCCGTCTCAAAGCAGAGGATGGCCCACTGGATAGTGGATGCCATCACCCTGGCTTATCAGGCACAGGGTGTGACCTGGGCCCGACAGGTTGCGAGATCACTCAACTAGAGGTGTTGCATCCTACTGGGCGCTGGCTCGTGGCGCCTCGCTTGCAGATATCTGTAGAGCTGCGGGCTGGGAGACCCCTAACACATCGCTAGATTCTATAGCCTTCGTGTGGAGCCTTTATCCTCCTGTGTTCTCACCTCAAAGGGTAGAAGCACTGAGAGGCCCTGGCTTCGGGTCGGCTTGCAAAAACCACTCCAGAGAGTCCATATAGTAGACCTTGTTGAGTTCCTCCGTCCCCTCGGCAGCCAGACGTGGCGGAGCGTCCGGCGCCAGGCCTTCACTCGCTGAATCCTTGAGAACAGGTAGAAGGCTGGGTTCCATATGTAGAAACCTAAGTGGATCCCATATGTGTAAAGTACACGGTATAGCCTTGAGCCCGTGTTTCCACGGCAGACTTCTGCCATTCCAAGAGGGTTCAATCACCTCCATTCTTCCATATGCACCTAAGGGATGTCCATATGTGTATTGCTTCCGAAACCTCCTTCGGGAAGGTTCAAGCTTCCGTAACGCCCCATGTTCCAAGTAGAACGGGTACGTTTTCCCAGTGTTATCCAGTCTTACTCATTGGGTAGTGCCATAGCAGCAGTAGGCTGGTCCTCTTGTGAAGGCCCTGGCCTACGCCAAAAAGTAGGGGTGCAGGTGGCTTCCGCAGGACACTGGAAGGGGTGGTAGCTGTGGTCTTTTGGTAGGATCCCAATTTCGTCAGTCCTCCGACGTGACGTCAAGAGTGACCAACTGAAAGGGAACGTCTCGGTTACGTATGTAACCCTCGTTCCCTGAAGGAGGGAACGGAGACGTCATGTCCCGTCGCCACAGCTCCTGTACCACCGCTGAGCGGCCGGGTCACCGGCTCGGCTCCTCAGCGGAAACCTGAATATGCGCTGCAAATTTTGCTGCACCATACTTATTATACTCACGCTGTGATCAGCAGCAGCTGTTTGTGGACCCGGATCTTGGTGGGTTGGGGAACAGATGAAGCCCATAATCGCATGACCCCAATGTTTGCATTGGCGTAGTTTTAGTTTACACTCGAAGTAGATTGGTCCCTCTAAGCGAGATCCCAATTTCGTCGGTCCTCCGACGTGACGTCTCCGTTCCCTCCTTCAGGGAACAAGGGTTACATACGTAACCGAGACATTTCACATGCTGAAATAAAAATGCAAGATGCCAATTTTGGTGATGGAAGAAAGACTTTATGATATGAAATATTTCACTACACCAGTCTGTTGAGTATTGGCTGTAAAATGCACAACTAAGGCATTTAAATAATACACAATACAATTGTGAAACCATTCATGTTCAAATATGAATGCATCACACAATCATCATTTTAGGAGGACGTCCTAGACTTCAGGTACTCAAACAGATCTTTCAAAGGGCTTTACACAGCAGCACCAAAAAGCAGATTCTGCTTCCTTTATCCAGAGCAAATCTTACTGCCGTCTGACTCTGAGCTCTCAGAGACATCGCGATGGAAACATCAACTTCTGCTTCTAGTAGGAGCAGTTTCTAAACATATCAAAGCAATAAGCGCTTGCGTCGTAGAGGCCTGAGCGTCCGTTACTGTTAGTGTGAGCGCATCTGCCTCAATAAAACTGCTCTGGTCCTCCAGTTCCTTCAGCTGGTAACCCAACAAAAAAAAAAAAAAAGAAAAAAAAAAAAAATCCTGGTTGGTTTCGGTATTCTATGTATTTTCAATGTTCATCTGTTTCATTTGTCCTGTTGTTGATAATGAGGTCTGTGTCACACACCTGCTGACGTTTGGGCTTATATAAAATAAAGAATAATTCTCCCAAAAATGAACATTCTGTCATCATTTACTAATCCTAATGTTCAGTCCAAACCTGAATGACTTTCCTCAATGGAAAGAAGATGGTTACAAAGAATGGGTGCTGAAGTTTTCATGATTCATAAAGGACGAGGTATAAAAGTATTGTGAAAACCGTCCGTACAATTTGTGTGCTATATTCCTGTGGCTCGGCAGCATTGAATGAGGAACAGACCAGCATCAGTGTTCAGTGGATATCTTAACATAAGCCCTAGCTGATGCCCCCATCAACCATCTTATCTTCCAGCTGTGTTCACGAATATAGCGATGTTAAGGTAATTTCAATTAACTGGTCGATCCAGCTCACAAAATCAGTCAGAATGATTTGCTAACCGATCTGGCTGGGCTGCTTTTATAATCTTTTTGAAAGCTTCAAGTTCAAGAAATAACATTGTACAGGTTGAGAGAGTAAATGATGACAGATTGTTGATTTTTGAGGTTATTTAGCACATGCTGTTTTTCTAAAAGACTGTATGTTTGTCTCTGTGACGTTCAACTGTTTGTTTGATGTAAACCACAAACCTTTCCTTTCTAAATAAAACAGAATAACTCTCAACTGCCTTTATCGTTTTCAAGATGCTAGACATTAAAGAGGATCTATTTTTAACAAAATGTCTGATTACAAAGGCTTTAAAGTCATGTATGTGTTGAATGAATGGATAAATTATGACGGTGTTTTAATAGCAAAGCAAAACTGTTTTCCTTTTATTTTGTAGGAACATGTCTATATTGTTCTTGTCATATTTTGAGAATTATCCAGATGTGAACTAAATTAGCTATTTTCATGTTTTTAAATGGTCTTTTACCTATAATTAAATGCAATTATAAATCATAAGATTGTGTGTAGATTACTGGCATTATTGAAATGAAGATGAAGTGAAGGTCATTTGAGTTGTGCGATTGATTATTTCAGATCATGCAAGTGTCAGTCATCTGCATGGATAATATTTGGCTGTAGAAGGACATTAGGAGACTTTTATAATTTAATAATTTTATTCTTTTTGACAGGTACAGTCATCGGCTGTAGTGATTTTACATGCATTGTCAATCTGTTAAAACTGGACCACTGTTTTGTTGTATGTAAAAAAAAAAAATCCATTGTACCAGTATAAAGAACACATAAGAAGTCTGAAGGTTCTCCTTTTCTCTCCATGTAAACATGAAAAAAGTTATTTGCATAGATAACTGGTTCCTGCTGATAGGCTCAGCAGCTGAAATATATTATTTAGTGTGGAAATATGCAAACTGGAAAAATCTATGCTACAAATGGCTCTTCTTTGAAGAGCGTGATATTAGTCGGTTTCATTAAGACTTACAGAGAGCATCTCATGAAATTGGTCAAGATCATGACTGGTCATATTAAGTGTATTAGGAATTATGTACATCTGAATTTAAGACAGACTGAAATCAGCTACTTTCTGGATGAAGCTAAACTGCCTAAGACTGAAGAGTGGTTGATCATGTGGCAAAATGATTCATTCATACTCACATTACCATGAACGGCCAGGTCAAAACCATCTTATCTCTGCGTCTCGAGAGTCGTGGGCCGGTAAACAGGAACTCCAGGGTCGTGAAGCCAGGGAATCCCTTTAATGGTATCCGCTGCCTTTTCAGCGATCATTATTATCAGGTTCCCGCTCAGCATGCTGGGCATAATGGAGGCGTCCACCACCCTCAGCCCCTGCAGACCGAACACACACGCAGAGCAGGGTCCACCACCGCTGCCCATTTTACACGAGCAGGACGGGTGGTAGGCGCTGTCTGCCTTCTGCCGTACGAAAGCGTCGATTTCTGTGTCAGGCCCGGGGCCCTGAAAGGGTCGAAGGCTTTTTGAGCGAAGATTGCCCGTGTTAGCTTGATGCATTCTCTGAACTCCCACAATCCAGTTCTGTGGACGTGGAGATGAGGCAGTTAGGAAACTACACAAGAACTTGAGCATAATCCACAGAATCAGTCAGCACAGTTATGATGACATATGAACACATATAACCACCTTATGTTTAAACCACGTTTACAGGGACTCGGGGTTAGCTACCAAGTTTCGCCTAAACCAATGATGATTACCATGTTTCATCTCAATATGCCAAAGGTTTGCCAAGATACAGCCTCACTTCGTCGGGCCTCGCATAAACTGTTATGGTTTGGGATTGTTTCTGATTATCTTTCTCTTTATATATATATACATATATACACACACTGTATACATGTGTATATATACAGTATATATATATTATGTTTCTTAATATAGAAAAATCTACAAACTTTTGACTGGAATTGACTTAAGGTTCTTCAACAAATTTGGGATTTAAAAGAGTAAGACTATTTAAAATGTGGAAAGTTCAGACAGGAGCAAACTGAAAGCACCTGTATTACTAAACACTATTTGTTTCTAGACCGCAAAGTTCAGAAGTTGAACAGAAAATCTCTTCCAACACTCTTAAAATGTGGGAGAGAGATACATTTTCCAAAATAAATTTCCTTAAAGGGAGTCTCATGGCCCCATTGACACATTACAGAAAAAAAAACACTATGCAAGTCAAAGGGGACCAGAAACTGAAGGTGAACTATCCCTTTAAGTAGCAAGAAATGAGTGGAAAAGAAACCCGCTCTATGAGTGCGTTGGTTGGTTGGTTGTTTTTCATACTGTAGCTAGAAAATGACGGCTGTACAAGTAGATTTTTAATGCCAATCACAGTTTTATATTATTTTTATTGCGATATTGTAATTTCAATAAAGACAAAAATAAAACAGCCATAATTGAAATGCGGGATACTGATTCTGTCTTGTAGGATGTGGGACAAAGTCCCATGGTTACCCTAGAACAGCTCCATCACACAGAACAACATGGTGCCCGAGGCCTGAGCTGCTCTAAGAGCTTCAGATCAGAGTAAACGTACCGGTGGAAAGGTAGTTTGGTTGGATGATAGGGTGGTCAAGCGGGTCTTTACTCTTCAGTTTGAGCCACCCAACACTCATGCTCCTCATGGGTCCAACATGAACCTGCACACATCACAGAGAATCCATAAGTGTGCATAGACAAATGTGCCGTGAGGGAAAAAACTGCAACAGTAGTCAATGACTGGTGAATTAAAGAGGTGTTCACACACAGGCATGTTCAGACTGTCGGCGCATGTCTAGCGATGGAAAGTCAAATCTTACCCAGGTAGCAAATTTAGGTTATAAAAATGTTGTGGGAACATTGTTTTGGAATGTTTCTAAAACGTTGAAATGTCCAGTTCTCTTGTTGTGATTAGAATGTTATTTAAAGGTTACAAAAATATTTCTTACAAGGCACCAAAACTAAGTTTATTTAATATTTGAGACCATTAAGTGTTCTTTTGTCAGTAGAACATTATTTAAAGATTAATGTTCCTCGAACCAATTCTACGTTTGCAACAAAAATATAACAAAATAAATTGTAATGTATTTTTAATGTTGTAATCTTGACAAAAAAACTGGACATTTAAACATTATTTAAAGTTTCTTACAATGTTCTGTTAACATTTTCACCCCCAAATAAGTGTATATAAATCTAAGACCATTAATATGTATAGTTTTTGGTTTGTGCTTAAAATTATTTAAAAGTGGCAAAAAACATATACGAGTTCTACATTTTTTGTTTTACCCAAAAATATACAATTATTAGAAATTTTAATATTAAAACGTTCTTCAACAATGGGAATGTGATCAAGTAAAAATACCATCATGAGGACCTTCCGAGAATGGTGTTCTAAAAATGTTTTCTCTCAGTGTTATGAGAAGGTATATCAATATTAATAAAGAACATTCCATTAATTTAAGAACGTTTTAAAGTGCCCCTATTATGGGTAATGAAAGGTTCATATTTTGGTTTTGGGAGTCCCCAATAACAGGTTGCATGCAAGGTCAAAAAGCACTTTCATTGTCTTATAATATGCATTTATTTTTACCTTACTTGCTCAACGACTCCCAAACGATTTTTCCAAACCCCTCCTTTGCGTGACGCTAATCGGCAGTGATTGGTTCCATCGGTCTCATTTTAATGTCATCTTGCATGTAATGCCTGATAAAGCAGTGTTTGTGAGCGCAGTGCTGCTTTGTGTACAGCGTATTTCAAAATCAGACACAATTTATTTTCTTATTGCAAGTTACTGGTCTTATTGTGAACATCTTATTTTGACTACAATCTTTAATCAAAATGTCTGACCTCGCATACGTCATAGACAACAAGTGATTCATACCACAGGAAGTGCAAGATATGAATCTTGCACTTCCTGTGATATGAATCACTTACTGTCTATGACGTATGCGAGGTCAGACAATCTCATTCAGATCTGCCTCCATTCTGGTATGCAACTTCTTTGTTACAAATTTGTTACTACAAACATATTTAAATACACTACAAACACATTTCAAGACATTAAAGTATATTTTAGTTTACCATAAATGCTTGTCGGTACATTTGGCTTAATGTACTTTGAGCCACTGTATGTGCCTTTAACCAGATCCACTTGTTTAATGAGGTGATCCAGAACACCTGAGAAGAGATGATGCAACTCCTCAGAGGACCTCAGATGATGCCAACCCTGAAACAACATACAGAACTACCACATTTTGCTATAAGTTTGATTGCATCATATAATAACTACTGTTAATATTGTTCATCGTCTGTTTAATTACGTCTTAAATTGATTTTTCCGTACTGCTGGTTTGTCTGGCCAGAGGAGAACTGGCCCCCGAATGAGCCTGGTTTCTCCCAAGGTTTTTTTCTCCATTTTTTGTCACCGATGGAGTTTTGGTTCCTCTTGCTTGCTTAGTTGGGGACACTTCATTTCCAGAGTTATCGTTGACATAATTGCAAAGATATTATTCAAACTGAGCTGGATGTTGACATCACTAAATTCAATGATGAACTGCCTTTAACAGAAAAAATTGAGTTTACTATTGTTATTTTGCATTATTCTAATTAATGCTGTTCAGTTTCTTGTCACATGTATGTTAAAGCTACTATAAAGAAAGGGACTTGACGACTTAAATATACTTACAAAAGAGGCGCAAAACTCTTTGGGCTAAAAAACTCTGTAAGGATTTAAAAACGACAAGCAGTGAAACATTACTTACTACGTTAAGTCATTAGCAGATTATTATCTAAGGACACAAATAAGAAAAAAGTAATAAAACTAAAGCAAAAACCTAAAAACACTATATATTACACATTAAGAAAATAAAAGAAATTAATTAGAAATGACAAAATTCATACAACACATTTCAACACTAAAATTAAATGAAAAACAAAAAATAAAGCTTAAAACAATTCAAAATATTAAAAGAACAAAAGGTATGAGTATAATAATGATTATTTACAACCACACACGCATACATATACATGGCCATATATATAAATACATTCAATATATAAAATTTCATTTCCATTTTGTATGTTGAAATAACTCAAAATAAATAAAAGTAAAACTAAAAGCCTATATAGACATAATAAAAAAAAACTAATAAAATGACAAAAACATTCACTACAATGAACTAAAACTAAAATAGAAACTAATAAAAACTCAAACTACATTAGTACAATTTACGAGCCAAACACACATGCTTAAAATAACAACTACGACACACAGTAGAAAAATTGTTATTAAAAAACGAACAAGTAGTATGAAAGAGGAGAAATAAAAAGCTATACATTACTGTGCTAAACACATGACTCATTCATTTTTTTGTTGACTATGCATCGCATTTTAGAATCCTTCAGACTGCAAAGAATTTTTAGGATGATTTAATCAACAACGTACTGATTCTACAAGTTCAGTTATTGTCTTGCACCAATTTCAATCCCAAAACATCATTTCTACCATTTTGTCCTGTTATCATCGACTCTACGCTAATTTTTCTCTGTATATTTTGTTCTATGAAAGATCTGGCTTTGTTCTTTTTCTTATGCATATGGTCAGTAGATCACCTGCAGAATTTTTTTTTACCATTCGCAATGTTTTGCATAAATACAAAGAAACATGGGTTAAAAAACACATTACCCAAAAATTTGTTTTTTAAATTTGGTCAGATAACAATAAGAGCGTGAGATCGGATGTCTTTCATTTCGCATAAACAGTTATGCTGTAATGGATTTTAATCTTCTCTTTTATCTTTCAATCAACTCTCTCCTTCTCATTACCATTCCCTTAATCCTCTTCAAAAACATCCCTTACCATCATTGCGTTGTTTCAACGGGGTACTCCCGTATAAAACACTAAAAATATCATTTTAGGTGATTTTAATCTAGAATTACAAAAACAAAAAATTGATAACTTCATAAAGGGACTGTAATTAAATACGTTTTGTTACATCAGTACAATTCTTAAAAGTCCATTCATTATCTTAACCACAACTTAATCACAACTAAATAGACTCCCGTCATTTATTTGTTCTCTATTTGAAAACGACACTTGATATGATATATTCTGCCTAATGTCATTATTATTGATGTTGTTGTTAGAAACATTCTATGTTGTGATATGAAGATGAAACGTTTAAATCATTAAATAAATGTTTTACTTTAGATTTTCGTTAAACTGGTTCTGCATATTGTTTATAGGACACAAACATACAAACGATCAGTATCTGTTACAAAATGAAAAAAAAAAATCTATATCTGTCTATTTATAATTATTTCCATAATAAGCATTCTGGAAATAATTAATAAATGACAGGAGTGTCTATTTAATGTCATTGTAAAGTTAAGTGTTTATTAGGCTACTGAATTAACTAGTTTACTGAAATTGTAATTAAAATAAATTTAATTACATAATGTTATTAAAACGATTAGTGTTTTCGTCCGTCTAGATTATAAAATACCTGGCAACAATGCTATTTTTAGAGTTTCACAGTGAACAAGTACAAGAAAGTGTACTTCTTTTCCACAAGAGATAATACATTACTACAATCTCTCACAACTTCTGTTTCATGCCTACTTTAAAGTGAACAGCCAGTTTGCCAGTAAAGCCCATTTCACCTCCTCGCTAAAACCAGTATTTACTCGCATGCGGTGTTAAATGTGGACCTGGACTGAAGGAGAGGGGAGACCTTGTAGATACAGTGCATAAAGAAGGAAATGGGGTCACCTGGAAGATGCTGCATAACAGGAATATCATGTTAGCGAAGTTCATCTGCGTTTCCCACTCCAGACAGCAGGAGGAGCTGTGGAGAGTTTATGGCTCCACCGCTGAGAATGACCTCCTTATCAGCAAACACCTGAAGTCAACGTGAGAGACATTCACGTGTCAACAAGTCACTCTTTCATTTTTATTTTTTTTTATCAGAGGAAATGAGTGAAAGTGAAAGACTGATGGGCAGATAAGAAGCCATCGAGCGTGTTTATCATCGCTTATCAGCAGTCTGTTAGACATTCTCAGAACTGCTCATCTGCTGATGTGGTGAGAGTCTGGTGGAAAAAAGTCCCAAATTTGCAACTGTGACATATTATGTAGGTTAATCACACTTTCTACATAACCTGCTTACTGAACTTTTCTCAGTCACAGCATGATGCTGACAAAGATGTTCAGAGAAGCTCATCTCATTTAGCCCAGATCTCAGCTCCTGAATGATGTTCAGATGAATAGCAAGGCCACAAAACAGTTCTCAAGGCCACAACGCTTTGGAAAATGCTGCCTTCACAGCCAGTATACAGAGGACTGAAGGCATCAAATCACATCCTTATCCAATGTAACATCCGGTCTACTGGGGTTCCTTCATCTGCTTGGTTTTCTATGCTATCCCACAAAAGCTCTGTGAATGGTTGAAAGGCTAAAAACGGCCAAAGCATTTGCTTGGTTATGTCTAATCAGATGCCATAGAAGTGTCTTCTTTAAAGGTGCCTTAATGCAAAAGCACTGTCTGTTGAGTTAGAGTCTAAGAATATGTTTTTTTCAAACAGCAATAAAAATAAAAATAGCTGTTAATTTACTCACTTTTCAGGCATTAATCTTAGGGACTTTTTTTCCTTCGGTAGGACAGTAAAGAAGCTGTTTTTTAGCTGAAACTGTGGTCCCTGCCTTATTGAAAAAATAAATAAATATATATATATATACACTGAACAAATTATAAATGCAACACTTTTGTTTTTGCCCCCATTTATCACGAGCTGAACTCAAAGATCTAAGACTTATTCTATGTACACAAAAGGCCTATTTCAAATATTGTTCACAAATCTGTCTAAAACTGTGTTAGTGAGCACTTCTCCTTTGCCGAGATAATCATCCACCTCACAGGTGTGGCATATCAATATGCTGATTAGATAGCATGATTTTTGCACAGGTGTGCCTTAGTTTGGCCACAATAAAAGGCCACTCTAAATGTGCAGTTTTACTGTATTGGGGGGCCGGGGGGGGGGGGGTTATCGTGTGACAACCATTTGCCTCAAGCAGTTGCACACACCATCGTCTTCGCATAGAGAGTCGCTCAGGTTGTGATTGTGGCGTGAAGTTGGTACCACTCCTCTAATGGCTGTTGCTGGATATTGACAGGAACTGGAACACGCTGTCGTATACGCTGATCCAGAGCATTCCAAACATGCTCAGTGGGTGACATGTCCAGTGAGTATGCTGGTTATGCAAGAACTGGGATGTTTTCAGCTATCAGGAATTGTGTACAGATCTTTGCAATATGGGGCCGTGCATTATCATGCTGCAGCGTGAGGTGATGGTCGTGGATGAATGGCACAAAAATGGACCTCAGGATCTCATCACGGTATCTCTGAGCATTCAAAATGCCATCAATAAAATGCACCAGTGTTCGTTGTCCATAACATACGCCTGCCAATACCATAACCCCACCGCCACCATGGACCACTCAATCCACAACGCTGACATCGGCAAACCACTCACCCACACAACGCCATACACACTGTCTCCATCTGCCCTGTACAGTGAAAACCGGGATTCATCCGTGAAGAGACACCTCTCCAAAGTGCCAGACGCCATTGAATGTGAGCATTTGCCCACTTAAGTTGGTTACGACGATGAACTGCAGTCAGTTCGAGACCCCGATGAGGACGACGAGCTTGCAGATGAGCTTCCCTGAGACGGTTCTGACAGTTTGTGCAGAAATTCTTAGGTTATGCAAACCGATTGTTGCAGCAGCTGTCCGGGTGGCTGGTCTAAGACGATCTTGGAGGTGAAGATGCTAGATGTAGAGGTCCTGGGCTGGTGTGGATACATGTGGTCTGCGGTTGTGAGGCCAGTTGAATGTATGCATATCTTTAAACGCCTTTGAGAGGCTTATGGTAGGGAAGATTACATTAATTCACGGGGCAACAGCTCTGGCGGATCCGCAGTCAGCATGCAATGGCACGTCCCCAGAAACTTGGACAGCGGTGGCATGTGCTGTGGATAAAACTGCACATTTTAGGTGGCCTTTATGGTGGCCAGCTAAGGCACACCTTGCAATTAATCATGGGTCTCTCAGCACTCTGATATGACACTGTGAGGTGGATGGTATTCGGCCCCCGGAGACGGCTCTAACACAGATTTAGAAGATTTGTGAACAATATTTGAGAGAAATAGGCTTTTTGTGTAAATAGAAAAAGTCTTAGATCTTGAGTTCAGCTCATGAAAAATGGGGGCAAAAACAAAAGTGTTGCGTTTATAATTTTGTTCAGTGTATATATACAAATGGTAATGATTTATTTGAAGATTACTTATAGAAATCCATGTATTTTAAAAACTTTGGCATAGTTTTTTTTTTACTAGGGGATGATTCATAAAAGCTGTCAAGGATCTTTAAAGAAAAAAAAAAAAGATATACAGGCAGACAAAATGAACAAGTGGCTCAGATAATATAGGTCTTATGAAGCAAAACAATCGGTCTGTGCAAGAAACTGAACATCATTACCTGTAATCCAGAGCCTCAGACAAACAGGAAAGTCTGATTTGTTTCCTTGAACTGGTTCTTTTGGACCTGTCCTTTCAATTTACTGTTTTCAATATCCGATTCAGCAATGTGTTTATGTAATCGTGCAATGACATAATGTATACGCAATTATATTATTAAAGCACACAATAATCTCACTAAATAGACTTGCACCAAAGAAGGATTCGTGCGTGATGGACATCCCTCCCGGAGCCAATGCCTGAGGCTATGGATCAATAATGTTGTAAATATTGTTCCGTTTTTCTTACAGAATGATCAATTCACTTTCTAAGACCTCAATATATACCGTCAGAGCGAGTGAGGATATTCATTTGTTCCTGCATGCATATGCGTTTTTGGATTCTCAAAGTGCAGGATTGCATTTTATGAATCATTTTAAGGACCACGGTTTCAGTTAAAAATCTTCTTTACTGTTCTACTGAAGAAAATAGTTATTTCCATCTTGGGGCTGAGGAAGAGTAAAAAACAGCATTTTTCATGTTTGGGTGAACTATCCCTTTAAGGGCTTTTCTCACTTAAAACTGTTAATGGCAGGCTTATATATTCCTGACTGCAGTTTGTAATGAAATTAGTTTTCTGGCCACAAAGCAAGGCAAGTTTATTTATAAACCTAAAGCACAAGTATACTATAGAAGCATCCATTAGGTAGTGCACATGAAAAGCCAAATGTGTCTATCCCAGGGGTGTCCCAAACCTAACCCCAACCCTAACCTAACCCAACCCTAACCCCAACCCCTGAACCAGCTAAACAAGCTCTTATAGGCATACTAGAAACTCACCAGCAGGTGTGTTGAGGCAAGTTGGAGCTAAAACTCTGCAGGACACGGCCCTCCAGGCCCGAGTTGGGCAGGCCTGGTCTATCCGCACTCACGACCAATGTGGCATACTTTAAAAAGGTTTACATGCTCTGCTGTATGCGATACATATGCCTTGACTGTTCTTCACTCCAATTAACACCACTTTGACATTTAGCATTCCTTAAGTGCAGGTTTTTTTACCACATTGCTACCCCGTGTTCCTTCCCCCCCCTTTTTTTACCAGTAATTTGAGTAAAACTAAATCAAGCAGTGCGTTATTTTTGACTTTTCGTCTGTCATGTGCTGGTACTCCACCCCTCTCGACCGGGTCCCGTCAAACGACTACGGGTCACAGCGTGACCCTCGTTCTCAGTTGGGGGGCCCCCTCTGGACACGCCGGCGGAGGAATCAAGCGTGCTCCATCGTCCCTTGTGGAGAAAAAGAGAGAAGCTGGAATTGGGTCAGTACAGTAGTACTAGGCACATGCTAAGTTAAAAACTGTCGAGTCATGAATATTCCTCAGATCCCGTGTAAGAGGCAAATGCGCTTTTACTTTTGTTTTCAGCTGGCAGATATAAAATGAGTGGGAAAACCGCAGACTGCATCATGATAAACGCCTAACAAGGAAGGCGGGCGCTTCTTAGGCCAACAACGAGATTATGCATTTTTTTAGGGTTTTTTTTTTTTCGTTTTCATAGCATACGGTATCGATATTTATCACATAGTATGTTACCATTAAGTGGAAGGAAAGCTTCATACAAATTATCATCAAAAGGGTGATTATAAAAAAGAAAAAATTAATACAACTTTTTAATTTTTTAGTCAAATAAAATGGGCATGACAGAATATATAATAAAAAATGGATGAAAAAAGGTTCGTAGATATCCATAATAATATTGTTATACATTTAAAAGTCATTAATCATTCCAAAAAGTAATTATATTCAGCATAATTTCTTAAAGTTAAAACCTTTTAGTTGTTTTCATGTATGTTCTTTTAAGTGTGTCAAATTAGGTGAAGTCGTTAGGCCTAATGGTAGAGAGTGGACTCATAACCAACGGCTGTGGGTTTGAGATCTCGTCCCAGCAGGGATTGTAGGTGGGGGGAGTGAAGGTACAGTGCTCTCTCCCACCTTCAATAACACGACTGATGTGCCCTTGAGCAAGGCACCAAACCCCCAACTGTGTGTGTGTGTGTGTGTGTTCACTTAGGATGGGATAAATTTGCCCATAGTCACTAATTCCTAGTTGTGTCACCATACGTGGCTACTTCACTTTTCTTTGAGTTTCGTGGGTATTGTCGGAGTTTTTCGCAAATTAAATAATGCATACCTCATGACTTTGTGAAGTCACTCTCGCAAAGCATTTATTGAGATAGACCTAACACAGTGAGCGTAACGCTGCTTGATTTTGTATCGTATAAGCGGCCCTCATTCACACAGAGCCGAAGAACTTATCTAGCACACATACTGCGCTGGCTGTGTTGTACATTTTCGGGGTCAGGATGTTTAGATTAATCCATATCGAGTAAAATGTCGATACATTGTTATCAACCCTAATGATCATGATCTCGATATGGCCGAGATACAATTATTTGAAAATCTGGAATCTAAGGGTGCAAAAAAATCGAAATACTGAGAAAATCATCTTTAAAGTTGTCCAAATGAAGTGGCGCAATGCATAATACTACTTTCCCCCCCCCCCAAAAAATTAAGTGTTGATATATTTACGTTAGGAAATTTACAAAACATCTTCATGTAACATGATCTTTACTTAAAACCCTAATGATTTTTGGCATAAAAGAAAAATCTATAATTTTGACCCATACAATGTTTTTTGGCTATTGCTACAAATACACCAGGGGGGTTTTGACTTGAGACTTTTGTGCTCCAGGGTCACATATGATATGGTTTTATCATCCAGCCCTAATTTCCTTTCCTAATGTTCACCTCTGTGGATGGTCATATCCATCCAGCCCACTCCTTCCTGCTGGAATCCGTTCATATCATCCGTGAAGGGGTATCCGGCCTGCTGGCCCGCTTCGATGAACGCGCGGTGCAGAGGGTGACTGGTCTTTCCTCGCGTCACATGCAGTGGGCCGTCGCCCCCTCGGTATCGGTCCGCTCCCAGCTCATGCGTCTGGGCCTTGCGGAAGTACGGAAGACAGTGATCGTAGCCCCAGCCCTCGGCCCCTTCGCTCTGCCAGCAGTTGTCGTCCTCGGCGTGTCCCCGAATGTACACCATGGCATTGAGCGACGACGAGCCGCCCCAGACGCGGCCACGAGGCCAGTACATCAACCTGCTGTCCATATGCGCCTGAGGTAGCGTGTGGTAAAACCAGTTGTACTTGTCGTCGCAGAGGTTATAGGTCAGAGCAGCCGGCATGTGAATCTTCCAGGACAGACGGGTGCTTCCCAGCTGCTTGTCTTTGGGTCCTGCCTCCAGAAGGAGCACCGAATCGGATGCGTTCTCTGACAGACAGTTGGCCAGCACAGCCTGCAGATCCAGCCCCGACTATCACATAGCTGTATGATGCTGTGCTCTTATTTACTGCCGTACTGCTGTACCCGTGTTGCTGCAGCAGTGGGCATGAGTTTGGCAAGTGTGGCACACCGATGTACCTGCGAAGGCTCGACGTGAGCCTCACAGATGATGAGAGACACGGCATACTGATGGAGCTCTCAGCTTTCAAAGTGCTGCACTGATGGTCATCGGAGGCCTTGAGAAAACACACACTGGATTAAACACTGAGTTCATGAAATTCATTGTGCTTGATGCTGGGTTAGGATTTACTGAAAAGTCTACATTATATTACACTTGCCAAGTGCAATTTCTAACTATAGATTACAGTCCAGAAATTTATAAACACTAATAAGTAAATCTTCACCATTACTATTATACTCATTTAATATTAAACTCATGAAAACTAGAAACTCAAACAGATGTATTAGTTGTATTTGATTTCCAAGACCTCTTTCATAAGTAGTTTACATTTACTTGCAAATTCTCTCATGGTAACATAAAAAATATAAAATATTAAATAAACATATTAAATACTTAGTTGAACATCATATTATTTAGAATATTATCAATCCACAGAGTGACTCTCTTTATGAGGCAGTCACTGAATCATTCATTCAGACGATTCATTCAAAAACATTCAGGAACAAGTGACTTATGAGCAAGTGATTAAATCATTCATTCAAATGCAGTGATTGATTCATTCACAAAAGAAGTGACAGGGTGCCTCTCAAACGGAAGGCTGCAGCCTAGTGAGGATGGTTTCTTGTCCAGTCCTTCTGAGGCTTCAAGGCTAGAGTCCTGCTCAGCATTAACCACTAGAATGAGACGGTCTAGTAAGTGCGCATAGCTATGTCATAAATGTTTCCATCCCCGTGATCACGGCATGAAAATTCGATTAGAACTGTCATTTGAAGAATTCATTATATTGAAAAGTTTTATATTAACTGACTTTCTATTTACGCAGTACAGGTAATCACAACCATCTGGGGTCCCCCAGTGGTTAACACTATGCACAGTTTAGCATTATGTGATTCATTTGCAAAGTGCATCGGGTGCATCCTTCAAAACAGGCCGAATGAAGGATTCGAAACGAAGACTTCAAACGGAGACATCCTTCGACCGAGCTTGATGACGTGGAGCCAAGATATGCAGCCAGCCTTACTAGGACGCAGCCTTCAGATTGGGAGGCACCGAGTGTCTTTATGAGTGAGTCATTGAATCAATGAGTCATTCATTCAACCGATTCACTCAAGAATGAAGCAGCTCTGCTGTGTTTTCCTCAGACACAGATAGTAGTTTATTCTGCTTTGACTTTGTTTGGAATTGTTTTCATTTGCAGAGCAAAAAACGTGCAAAGAAACTGCCAATATTGTGTCTAAAGTCTCACTCAATATTAACTTCTTGCTCAATGAACTGTTGTATAAAAGTAATATAACACTTACAATTGTGTTGTTGTTCTGAATATCAGCACAGCTGCAATTACTTACAACCCTGTTACTACATGATTATGGCTGTGACAAAAAAAATAGTGCCTTAAATATTTATATTTGATTTATAAAATATTTTTTATATGCATATTTAATAAGAAGTAACCATTTTACGAAAGCAATAATGCACTTGTGCTGTATTGTGACTGTGCACATCATGCTTAACACCTTTTAGACATTCACTACTATATTCACAATAGAACACAGCCTCTTGCACCTTAATGATATAATGGATATAATATAGAATATAATTTTGTGATGATTCGTATAATTAAGAGCACATTGTTTAATTTAGGCAGGGCAAAGAACTGAAGACAGCAATACAATAAATGACGAGTGGTTAATAATTAATTTCTAATGATTTTATTTGAACAAGAGTAATGTGTTCTGATGTGTATCTACTAGGGTTGAGTAGCATTCAAACAAGCCTAGATTGTGACATGACTGGATCACAGCTTGATCAAAAGGATCAAATAATAATAAGACTGGTGGATAAACTGAAGTTTTGTTGTTTGTAATCCAGAAAGGTTTTGATAACCTACACCGACTTTAGATCCCATAAGCAAACTATAATTAATGCTTCAGGACTGATTCAATAGGATGATAGGACTCCAACAGCGATCACAGGATTGGGTGACTTGAGATCTTTGATCGTTGATTCACAACAAACAAGACACGTCCAGGCCCTTCACTTTTATATCTTTTACTTCTAAATGTTCTGCCTTTTGTCGATGGGTTTGAGTTGTTTAGTGCTTGTTTCTTTTTTATCGCACAGAACAGTGCAACATTCCACGAGTGCGTCTCCAACAGTCTGCATTGCTGTTTTGTTAGGCGTTGTTGTGCAACTTTTCCTGTCAAAACAACAGACCTTGAGCGCATAGTACAGCGAAAGCCGCACAATCACAACAGCTGTTGCTGTTTCCTATATCAGGAAGTTAGAAGCCTACAGGTGACCACAGACTGAAAAACAGCTTGCCGTGTAGTGCTCTTCGTCCAGTGCGCACAGCTGAACTGTAGAGGTGTGAAGGACTCTGAGTGGTAACCCCTCCTACTACACAACCTGTCCTGCTGCGCTGTGGCGGATCTCTGTTTAAGCCCTCCCCCTGGACTGTCCTTAAAGTGGTCATATGATGTTGTTAAAAATAACGTTATTTTGTGTATTTTGTGTAATGAAATGTTTTTATGTGGTTTAAAGTTCAAAAAACTTTATTTTCCACGTACTGTACATTATTGTGTCTCCTCTATGCCCCGCCTTTCTGAAACGCGTCGATTTTTACAAAATTCTGAAAAAGCGAGGTGTGCTGTGATTGGCCAGCTATCCAGTGCGTTGTGATTGCCGAATACCTCAAGCGTATGACGGAAATATTATGCCCCTTACCATACTGTTGATGCCATGTCCGGCCGGAGCGACGAGACAACATTCAAACCCATTACAAACGAGGAATTTGTAGCATCCAGTGGGCACATAATTACTGATTATAATTACTTACACTGTCTTTTTACGCGTTGCGTTGCGTTGCATCGCGCCGCATAAACATAAAACTCTGTCTGCATTTGGGATCGGAGAAATGACAAACAACATGCTACTCTACACTGCTCAAACTCGCGTTTGAATCATAAGTGGCACTAAAAACACAGCGGCGCTAGCGTGTATGGTAGCCCTGCTTAGCGTGCAACTGTAGTCCCGGTCGAGTGAGCTGAGCGGGCCGTACTCCACTTTGTCCACGGTAAGTTGATGTTTTTCCTCAGCGATCAGCATGGATCAGCTCTAGGCATGACAAATCGGATATCGCCTCTTGTTGGAAGACCAAACAAAGTAGTTTCGCTTTCACAATGAAACGCACAGCGTCTTCACGACATGGCGGCTGTGGCAACAATACTACAGCGAGAATAACTTTACGCCTAGCTTTCTTTTGCGTGAACATTTGTGCGGTGTTATGCAAATCTTCCCACATCTTGATGTAGATATGTGGGGGCGTGTTAGTACGAGCCGTTTTAGGAGGGTGTGGTTGGCTCTTAACTTTTATAAAGAATATCTCTTTGGATTTTGAGACTTTATTCTTTGCAACTTCAGGGACCTTATCTATGCACAACCAGCTTGTAACACTCCAAAGAGAAAAAAAAAATTAAATCGCATCATATGACCCATTTAATGCCTTCATGTATGTTCCAACCAGACAACAGCTATGATCGTTTTTTTCACCCATTGTTTCCAGACTTATATAGTTCTAAATAAAAATTTGCCATAAAATGCAGTTATTAAACTAAAAATTCTTACTAACAATTCGTATGAAATTTTATTTTTGTAGTTGTACATTGTGGGAAGCTACCGTTGTCAAGAAGAACATAATAAGACAACCCAGACACACTACCAATGTAGTCATTTTCTAATCAGATGCAATGTTTGTAAATTGTGTAAAAAAGGTTCAATTGTGTAAACTGGTGAAATATATATGATTATGAAATTCTAGCTATTAAACTATGAGAATTTGAATCCGGTCAATCAATTCTTCGTGCGCAAGAATCCCTAGATTATATCAGAAAACAATAAATACCATTAAACCACATATCTTTACATACTAAGGATCACATAATGCACACATTAAATTGTTTATTTAGAATTTGCTCCCCTAAAATTAAGAAGTTTTACATAAAAATGCAAAAAACCTTGCAGTCGGCAGATGGCCGTCCAAGATAGTGTTTCATCCACAGTGATGTCTTGCCACTTTTTCCTACTTTTTTTCCTTCCCTTGCAGTTCACAAATTGAGTGACTGGTAAACTGCACCCCGTTGACAACTTACTGAATGTGATGTCACGAATTCGTTTCATGGACTTCCGTTTATTCACCACTAGATGTCACACTTTCCATTACATTGACTCTCGCACAACAAACTGTTGCATAGCACCCCGGACTACAATCCCATCATTCTTTGCCAGATTTGCACACTGCACTGATTGCACTGATTGCACACAGCTGTTTCTAATCCCCTCACTCACTATATAACACCCACTCTAACCACTTTTCTCTGCTGAGTATTGTTTAGCCTGTGCCCCTTTCCTGAGTCTTTTTCCTTGTTTTGCCTTGCCTTGCCTTTTTTTTTGCGGTTTTTGATCTTTGCCTGTTTTCTTGGATTTCTCCCTCTCGTCTCGCCCCTTTGATTCTGTCTGCTGATCGGTGACCCACGCTAGCCCGGTGACTATTCTTGTGTTTTTGCCCGCCAAATACCTGTTTGCCATTGTTTTGCCCTGCCTTGTACTACTTCTCTTTACTAAAGCCTGCAGATGGATCCACACGTCTCACGTCTCGTCAGCCCTGTTACAGTGAATTTACTGTAGAATTGTAGAAACACATTGCTTGTTTGTTTGTTTGCTTTAAATAATAAAACAAATCAATCAATAAATAAAAAACATAAATGGAAACTATATTTGTGATATCATCAAATCTGACAAATGTGTTCCAAATTACTGATTATTAATGAAACAAAAGGAAGACATACAGTATCTACACTTAATAATATAAACAAACATCTGACATCATTCATTCATTACATAAACTTATATTTTATGTATGCACCATAAGCACCAACTCCATTTTTGTCCAGTGGCAACAAACACAAAATCTGAGCAAACCACATGATTA
Organism: Sinocyclocheilus anophthalmus; assembly: GCA_018155175.1. Lineage (NCBI taxonomy): Eukaryota > Metazoa > Chordata > Actinopteri > Cypriniformes > Cyprinidae > Sinocyclocheilus > Sinocyclocheilus anophthalmus. The sequence goes on from JADLZN010000260.1 coordinate 127,986, forward strand.
TATGATTAGGGCTCAGACCAATCAATGGCTCACTGAATAGTTAATCAGTTTAACTAATCACAGCCTCATTCTTCCGTGAAAGAAAGAAAGAAAATAATAAAATAAAATAAAAAGAAAACCAGTCTGAAATTACTACATTCGTATCCCAAAGATTAAATATTTTCTACTTGGAAATCCAGATTAAACATACATAGTCCATAGCACAAATCAGTCATAAGAAAGAATAGGCAGTACTATTATCTGACTCACACTTCCAGCACACATTCATCGTAGCAGGGAAGGTGTGTGGTGTGTGTGTGTGTTGACCCTTCCAAGTTGGCCAAAAACCCTGTGGAAGTTGAGGTTTCATAATCAGACAACTGAATTCAAGACTAGCCTTTCTGTTTCTGCCGTCATGGATCTGAAGATTAGGCCATATTCTGGTTGTAATTAGTCTGCCCGTATCTGGCTAACCCTACATTTTCTTAGAGTTATAATCAGAATCTGAATATCACAACGGGAGACAGAGATGCAACACATTGTGCTATAAGGAGGATATTTGTGGTAGAATAGCTGCATAATTTAAAAAGGATGACTTTAACACAGCTACCTGCCAAATAGGGAGGCATTTTAACAATATTATAACTGCGTAATAAATACTCTTAATTCATACTTATTTGAATCATAATAGAATATAATAGTACATACTATAATAGTAGTATAGTAGTATAATAGTCGTAGTACAATAGTAATAATAGTATATACTATATAATAGTACATAGTATATAACAGAAATATATTGTCATGGTGAGACTGGAGTGTGTTGTGTTTGTGTTTTGGCTCATTAATGTCTCATGATTCATATTACTTTTCTTTCCACGTCTTACTAATGGTAATCGGTAAAAAGAACTTCCAGATGGATGAACTCCACACTGTGGAACTGAATCAACACTGAACTGACTTGAGCTAAATAATGACTCGATTGTCTTTTATAGAGCTGCTTCTCAGCAGAATCTGAACTCTGCAGGGTCGGTTTCTTCATTGGGGCGACAGGGCAACGCAGACCATAGACTGAATAAAAACATGGATGAAGTGTCCGTGACATCACCCGTAGGTTTCTGAAGAGCATTTTTGAAGCCTAAAGTGGGCGGAGCCGGCCGTCTCCATCTTGGCAGCGCGTCACCGCGCGTCACCCCCGGATATTCGAAAATGGGCAAAAAGGCGGGACGTGGGTGAAGCAGGTGCCTGGTTGCTGAAACCACGCCCACCTAACTCTACGGTGGTGACAGCAGTGGCAATCCACATGCCACTCAAGTGGCCACTCCCTTAATTATTCAGAAATTTAAGGCTTAATATAATTTAAACAGATGAGTTATAAAAAAATTCACCCCCTTGTTGTCATGAAGGGCAAAATTAGCTATATAGACCAAAATATTTTTTTGTACCAGACTGTAAAATTTTTTTTTCTGCTGTAAAGTTGGGCGTTTTAACATGGGGGGCCTATGGGATTGACTCCCTTTTGGAGCCAGTCTCTAGCGGCCAGTCGATGAATTGCAGTTTAAGTCACTTCCGTGTTGGTTTCATGAGAGAGACCAAGGTTTCCGCTTTAGTCAGAACTGCAAAGCCACTAAAAGGCAACCTGCGACCTTTTAACCCAAAAAGCAAACGGCTTAAGCTAATGCCTTCCTGGTTTGCCAGTAACGTGGGAAAGGAGACCAGGAGGTCGTTTTTTTGAATGGATGTCCAATGATTCATTTACGGCCTTTTCTCATTCATTCCTATGTAAATTCATTCCAGAAATTCAATGACGTCAAGGTATTGTGATTGGTTATTAAGGCACACGTTATCTAAGTTGACCGTATGCTTTCTCCAATAGTAAGTAATACAGACCCTCTCCTCTCTCTATCGTAAGATAATCTCTGCAGACACTTCTCATCACCAACAAATGAAAGAGTTTTTTTTTCATCACATTCAACTACAGTGTTAATGCTGTAGGCCCTATTTGACTTTATTCTGCCCCTGGATCTACCTCTGGATATATAGTCCAATCAGCGTCAAGCCACGTTCTGTGGAGTACCACCCCTTTTTGGGCGAGAATCGCCCAGAGGGTTAATACTGTAGACTTCCATAGAAATATTTTTTTTTCGGGCTAGCACTAACGTGATTTCATCATCATACATAACCTTAACTTGTGCAGCGATTGGAGGGAACAAACATACCTCTATTAATGATCTTTAAGCTGAAGTCAGTAGGGCTGAATAAAGCAAACCAATATCTCACCAGTGAAGTTTAGATGGATGATGATTGTAATGGAGGTAAAGATGATTACAGTGGCATACAGCAATCGTACAAATAGACGCGCGATTCCGTTATCAGGCCTATTAGTGAGCAAACAAACAGACCGTTCATGTGCGCTCTCTGATAGCACAGTATGATCACATGTCTGGCAGGTGTTTTCTAATGGACACTCGCTGAAGAAGCTTGTTTTTATAGGAGTTTTCTGCGGCCAGTGGTGTTTATATCAGTGGCGAGGCCAGAAATTTTAAATTGAGTGGACCTGGGTAACATAGGGTGGACCTCAGTCAGTGCCTTTTTCAAAAATCATTTTACAATAGCCTACATGAGATAAAAATAAGGATGCAAATTTTGTGTAATTTTTGTGATCGGAACGACTGTAAAACGACTGAGGAGCAACACTACAGACTTGAATGTATGATGGCCATTTTCCTCTGTGACTCTTAACAAAGTCGTGAGTGTATGGGGCCAGTGTTTATAAATCTGGTACGCATTTACCATTACGCAAGTTACTTAATCGATTACGGTGTTCAAGTACCTAGGACCTTACTTTTTAATTACAAGAGATACTATTTTTTTGGTACGTTTTCCCCAATTTATTGATGCCGCCTCACTGTCCCATGTTGAGAGAAATCAGTTGTAACTGTAGTTCTAAAATTAATATGAATATGCTTAATTCATCTCACTCACAAAAAAACAACAAACACAGTTCAATAGGCCTCAAATGAATAAAATAATGGCAACTCCAAAATGACGCAAAACTGCATAATTTAAAATGTTAAACAAACAATATCCTTTATGTCTTTAAGCCCATCTAATTAACCATTTCTTTGCTTCTGACCTTCGATAACCAGTATCACCGTACTATAAGGCACACCTACTCCGAGAAAAACCTTTGTTTTGTCTTTTTTTTATATTGCTGAAGTGTGTATGAATGTCCTTCTTCTGCTGTCTACTGTATCGAACTTAAATGTACTTTCCTTCAGCTGCGGCTTATCATTTCACTTTTTGGTGTAAAAGGCTTTATAGTTGCCAAAAATAGACTTTTTTATTTTAAAAACAACAGCAAGCCCTGTCCATTTTAAAAAGGAAAACGCCAAAGTACCGACGCTTACTTTCCATAAAGTAACTAAGGACGTAATTAGTTAATTTTAGGTAACGCAACGTTGTAATGCATTATCTTTTAAAAGTAACTTTCCCCCACCTGTTTACAACGCTATCATTATAGCTTACTGACTTCGTAAACAGCACAAAGGAAGGAGTCAAAAGTCACAATTTTTATATTATAATATTTTTTTTATAATAATTTAAACAATTAGGTATCACCATCATATTCATTTAGTAACTAAATATATCTTGATGTCGGCTATATCTTTAGAGTTTTAATTTCCTTACTTCTGTCGATTCACCATCACTTTAAACGCGTTTTTTTCGGCGTAAAATAAGGGTCATGTTTGTCTTTGGTCTAAACGAGCAGAAGGCTTATGGAAATAATGTCTAAACTTCATTTCTCTCCAGAAAAAACATGTCGCTGTGAGACATTGACTAGACATTTGTCCCCCTTAACTGCGTACAAGCTTCATCAGCACCTGACTTTGAAACTTGCAGCGCTCATATTTAATCAATTAAACCATAGCCTTTTGGAGTGTATGCTATCTCAATTTACATGTATATTTAGTTTTTTTCACTGGAGCCCCACCTTCTCTTCCCATTCTACAGTGATTCATTTTTTTCCTTCCCCGTTAACACTGGGCCTGTTTCATTAAAACGATTTGACCAAATAAGCCAGGCTTACTTCAGTTAGTCTGACATATTGTCAGTTGATTTGGTTCAAAATAAGTCAGACTAACTGAAACAGGCCCCTGCGCACAGTAGATCAATAGCATCACTGGGCTGTAGGTTGCCAAGTTGAGGGGACAAATGGGTTGAAATTTATATGCGTCGATCGTGTGAGAAAGATGCATTTCAAACAATATCTGGCAACTGGACAACCTTTGGTGGACTCACCTCTCACACATGATTTTTCATATGAGGTTTGGCCCATTACAAATTATGGGAGTTTTACTGGAAGCGTATGTAGCAAACATATAAAATATGCCCAGTGGGATTTTTTTTTTAATAGAAAGATTAAAAATATGGGAGAAACATGGGAAAATATTTAAACCGGATGATAGCAAGATAGAATGGTAATCCCCGAATCCCGGGAAAAACGGGAGGGTTGACAGGAATTCAGATTTCACTGATCACGGGTTGAGAAGAGAGATGACTAACAAGATCATACTGGAGGATTTGCTGCTCCAACAGATCCTGAGCTCATTGAAAAATATCCTATCTCATAAGATGTGCTTCCTTTGCACAGATCACGCGTGAACGCGAAATCGAAAGTGAACAGCGAGCCGCTCAGGTCAAAAGAAGATGTACTCCGCCTAGATTTGATATGGCTCCTGACTCGAAATTCTATCCTTTTAGAATGTTTGCGGGAGCGGGCGGACTGACACAAAACTCTGGGACTGACATACAGGTCGCAGGACGGTTTTCATTGTTTTCAAACAATGAACACCCGAATCCCGGACGTTTTGGGCAATTTAGAAATCGATTAAAAAATGCTGGACACATTTTTTTAGGTCCAAAAAGAGGGCATGTCCGTGAAAAAGTGGAGACTGTAATGTATGAAGGATTATTCTTCTTCCTCATTTGATGGGCGGCCAGTCCGTCATCTTGTTGGGCCGTGCTACTTATTAGCCTCGCACTAAAACCTATGGGCATCATCAACCTCACTCTGACAGAAGCCCTTCAGATCACCACATTCAGAATGTTTTTATGTGCTTTTTTTAATTGTGTTTTGCTCTGTTTAATAATTCTGAATCAATCCATATATAGATTTATATTCCGTCATGTTGGGCAACTGGTAATTGGTTTGTTGGCATCTCCGTGTGTTCCTGTTTTGTATTGCAGCTTGACTTGTAGTTAGACAATAGAAAATGAACTGTGAACTATGAAAAAAAAAAAAAACCAGAATTGCAGAAAATACAGTTTTGTGAGAATCATCCTCAAACTTAATTTCGAATGTGGTAAAACAATTATCTTTATTTAAAATGTTTCAAGTCTTAATATTTTTCCTTTTGTTATACTGGGATGTATGCTACAATTGTTGGATGTGGTGCCCTACCTAGAAAATTTTGCACCAGCCGCCACTGGAACTGTGTCCATAGTTCAATTTAGTTACATTTTCATAATTGATTCTGTTATTTTCCTCTTTATCACTCTGAAGCTGTTTTGACCAAATCTGTATTGTATGAATCGCTATAGTAATAAAGATGACTTGACTTTATATTTAATTATTTTTCAGTGATCCTTAATCTTGGGTGGACTCCAGCGAACTTGAGATTTATATTCATGAGATATAAACTTCACCTGCAAAATTGTACCTTAATGTAAAATGGTCATCTGTGAACCATTTATTCATGATTGATCAGTAATCTTATAAGAATATACTATTAAATATGAATTAACATTAGTAAACATTCTAGAGTCATTTTAAATTAAATTGACATTAAATTAACTAGATAGATATTATTTCTGGGAACACTTCTCATAACACCAGATTTACTCGCTGCATCATAAGAAGAATGGCATCTACGCTAATATTAGTCTCTTTCAATCTTATTCCGTGGTCACCGTAGCCATACAGATCCAGTCCATATCCAGATCAGATGGTGGATCAGCACCTAGAGACGACCTCTACAGCCCTGAATGCCAGCGGAGACCATGTCAACTAGATGCGTCCCAGAGACAGATCCCCTGTGAAGACCTCATCACCTTGACAACCATCGGCACAAGACCACAGGAACCATACGAGTCCTCTGCACAATTTGACTTTGCTGCAGCCTTGAATTGAACTGCTGGTTTTGTCTGGTCTGAGGAGAGCTGGCCCCCCGACTGAGCTGGTTTCTCCCAAGGTTTTTTCTCCATTTCTGTCACCGATGGAGTTTTGGTTTCTTGCCGCTGTTGCCTTTGGCTTGCTTAGTTGGAGACGCTTGACTGATTGCACAGACACTATTGGACGAGAGCTGAACTGGATGATGACATCACTGTATCATCAATGAACTGACTTTAGCTGAAAATGACTCTTTTGTTATTGTCCTCGTGCTTGCATTATTGACACACTATTTTCCTGTTTAAACACTGTAAAGCTGCTTTGACACAAACAGTACTGTATAAAGCGCTACACAAATAAAGGCGACTAAGTGTTTCTATGAGGAGGATTTCTGGAATACAGCATACTCTGACTGTTTGTAGTGTGAGCACTGATGACAATCTGCTGCTGTCGCATGTGGTGTGTGGGCGTTTTCCTGTTGGAGAAGATATAAAAGCGAGAGCCACGCTCGTTCCCAGAGATTTGTGTTCAGGTCTGTTCAAATGGAACTTCTAGACTGCATGAGGGAAATTGTTGCTTTTTTCTTTTTAATCCAGTGGACAACTTCAGACAGCAGTTTTCTCGGTATAGTAAGTACACTGTCATCTCATAGCAGAAATATTTTTATAAAAATCATTTGATCACGCTTAATTAAACCATTATCTTGTTTTGATAATCCAGTGCCACTTAACAAGATGGTAGTGTTTAAAATACATCTTTCTTTCTTTCTTTCTTTCTTTCTTTCTTCTTCTTATTTATTTATTTGTATGTATGTATTTTTTAGAGAATGAAATACCCAACGAATGGTTTGAAAGCCATAAATCGAACCCTTCACCCTTACATGAGCTGACTGCGGAGCTGAGCGAATCTCAAACCTCTCTCATTTTAAGATGGTCTATTAATATTGATAGTAAGTGACATCACAGTAAGTGATTTGTTTTTTTTTAGTTCTGTGTGGTTTTGATTCTTTCTGAGTTTATTCAGTCATACACATGTCTCTTTCTTGGTTGGTGAATAAATGTCTTTTTGGAATTCATGAGAAATAGTCATTGATGGAATTATGGGAAACTAAGATTCACTTGATGTGCAATATTATGTACGTGATCAATTATACCCATATTAATTACACAGTGAAGCAAATTTTTATAAAAGTTTTATTTTTAATGTTTCTTTATGAAGTTTGACATGCTGAATACGAAATCACATGACTTTTTGTGTATCATTAACAGTGCTCATAAAAACTAAAACTAACTAAAAAATTGATGTTGACAATTTATACAAGCTAATCTGTTATTACTCATGATAAAAAATTACATGGTACAAGCATAATTCTGAGCTAAAAACAAGTTTAACAAACAGTTGGCAAAAGTGAGTCGTCCAAAATTTCAGAGTGTTGTATGCTGGATGATTTTTGTCTTTTATGACTAGTCCCAGAATATTCTGGAATGTTCTAGAATTTTCCCATCTTTGCAAAATCGAAATTTGTCAAGTAAATAAATAAATCATGCAAAATTAGTAAAAAGTCATCTGTAATAAATCAATGTTTCATAGTTAAAGACAGAAGTTATTCTATTCCCGACCTAAATATTTACCAAAATATTGATGCTACATGAAAATAGATAGTACAATAATAATTAGCACCACAGAATTACAGAAGAAGCATCAAAATGTAATGTTACATTGTGTTATCATTTTAAAACACATTTGATGAAAAAGTGACTTTTTTATTTTACTTATTTATTTAATTAACTGGCACAAGATGGTTTTGTTAGTAGAAAGCAATGATTGTTGAAATATTTTGTATGCACGTCAGTTTGACATCCGTCAGAGATATCGCTTGTTACAGAATGTTTCATCATTTAGGGTTTTTTCATTATCAGGTAATTGTAGGATGTATTATGAAAAACAAGCCTTGGGTTATCACTGGTCCTGTGGCAGAGGTAGTTTTGGTGAGGGAGGAAGTGCTGCTCATTCTTTTCAAGATAACGACTGACGTCCGGTTTGAAATGAGCTGTCTGATTGATGTGATGCTGAGTGCCATCAGATGCTGCTTCATGATTCAGAGGGATGGTCTTAAACGTCCCAGCAGGGCCGTCAGTAATAAGGTGAATGATGGCACTTGAATGAACAGCATTGGTTTCAGAAAAAATATTCACTTGGTAAAAATGTGTCTATATTATTCTCATATGGCTGGAATGACGTGTGACACTTTACGAAGTGTTTAATGAAACTGTTAAATTACACTATATGCTGAAAAGTAACATGTGATTAAAAACTGCAGAATCATGAAAAATGCTTTTTGCAAACGGAAAAGAGAAAAGCCTGATTAGACACAATTCCAGCTGATCACATTAGTTTCACATCAGATCACACCGCTCTACAAATCTCACTATATGACTTCAGCAGATGGCTTGCAGTTAAGCTGAAATTTGTCGGACAGTAGCCATCTACCACTTTTAATGATGTGTATATGTTGTTTGTGTTGCATCATGGGAGCAGGTAAAAGCCAGTGTGAATGGCAAAGGCTGTAAATTTATGAGGCTATAAATTGCAAATGTTAATAGTGAATATTTTGGAGTTGTACATAATGTGTCAATTTGAACATTGTCTTCTTAGGCAGCATTCACAGTCTTATTGGCACATGGATAACACTTTCTAGAGAGTCTGACTCACATTACAGATGTCAGTACCAGCCTCCATTTACCTCCGAGCAAATCAACCTCACTGGTCAAGAACAGGTAAAGAAAGGACAGAAATGCTGAACTGAACTACTAGTCATCAGCAGTGCTGGGGGTAACGCATTACAAGTAACGCGAGTTATGTAATCAGATTACTTTTTTTCCAAAGTAACTAGTAAAATTACTTTTTAATTTACAAGAGAATATCTGAGTTACTTTTTCAAATAAGTAATGCAAGTTAATTTGTTTTCCCATTTATTGACTGAAAGGTCTCCTGTCCCAATGTTGAGAGAAATCAGATGATGTTACTGTAGTTCTAAAATAAATATGAATATGCATTAATTAATCTCACTCACTCAAAAAAACACAGATTCAGTATTCCTCAAAATGAATACAAATAATGCAACTCAGAATATGATGCAAACCTGCAATAATTAAATGTTAAACAACACAAATATCAACCAATTGCTTTGCTTCTGATCTTCGATGATCCAGTTCAACCGTACTAATAAGCACAAATTACTCTAGACAAACATTTGTGTCTTTGTTTATTGCTGAAGTGTGCTGAAATGTCTTCTTCTGCATTCTACTGTACGGACGTAAATGTACTTTCCCTTCAGCCTGAGGTTTATTCATTTCACTTTTTGTGGCTGAAAATGTAACACAAAAGGCTTTTAAATTTGCCAAAAATAGAACTTTTTTATTTTTAAAAACAAACAAGCAAGCCCTGTCCAGATTTAAAAAGTAACGCAAAAGTAACGTAACATTACTTTCCATAAAAAGTAACGTAAGTAGTTACTTTTTTTATGGAGTAACGCAATATCGTAATCTTTTAGAAGTAACTTTCCCCAACACTGGTCATCAGTGCCTTTACTACAACATCACAGTCGAAGAGCACCGAGCCTCACAGACACTGTAAAAACAATCTGTAAAATTACAGTAAAAATGTGAACAGCTTTATAAGAACAACCTCTTTTTTTTTTTTACAGTTTAAAACTGTTAAACAAAACAAACAAACCAGTAAATCCACCAACAGCCCTGTTTTACTGAGTTAGCATAACCACACTGCTACTGAACTGTTTTGAACCTTTAACCATCATAATAATAGAAGCTGCACATTGTCATGGTGTAACGGGGCTGACGAGACGTGAGACGTGTGGATCCATTTGCAAGCTTTTATTTCAGAGACGTGGTAAACAGGCAGGGTCAAAACTCTGGCAAACAGGTATATGGCGGGCAAAACACAAGAATAGTCCCAGGGCTAGCGTAGGTCACCGATCAGCAGACAGAGTCACAGGGGCAAGGCTAAAGGGAGGAATCCAGGAAAACAGGCGAAGATCAAAACCGGAGAAAACAGACAAGGCAAGGCAAAACAAGGAAAACACGGAGACTCGGAAAGGGGTACAGGCTAAACAATACTCAGCAGAGAAATGTGGTAAGAGTGGGTGTTATATAATGAGTGAGGTAATTAAAAACAGCTGTGTGAAATGAGTGCAATCAGGGCAGTGTGCAAATTGTGCAAAGAATGATGGGAAATGTAGAAGCTATGCAACAGTTTGTGTAGTGCGAGAGTCAATGTAATGGAAAGGGTGACATCTGGTGGTGAATAAACGGAAGTCCATGAACCGAAATCGTGACACAAGGTAACACACTTGACACTAAATTAATAATGAATTAAACATTCATTTAACAACACAAGATGTGACATAAACCCTAATGTACATGACTGATAAGAAAAACCTAAGAAGAAAGATAGTTATTTCAACAAATCAAATGTGTCACTTCTGGGAATGTCAATATAATTTTTATTGATTTATTTTTAATCATAAATGACTTGTTCTTTTTTCTTCCAAAAACTGTACATTCAACAGTATTTTACTGTACAATTACACTTGCCGTGTTAGTACTACAACACGCCATGCATAGTAAGGGAAAGTACTGTTAACCAATTAAAAGTAGCTTTTTTGTTCGTTTGTTATACAGCGTAATTGATTCTGTGTCCTAATCTTTTCCTTCTCTTGATTGACAGTTATGGTTCAGTTTCACTGTGCCAAATGTATCTGTTTGTCCTTCAACCAGTTATGACATATCTGCCTATAATATTCCAACACCGTCTGATGGAGCGAATGAAGAATATGAAAAGATGACCCAAACAGGTTAGATTTATTTGTTCTTATAGCCACTTCTTTTATCTCCTCTTTTCTATGTGGCGAGACATTATTAGAGACAGACAGGAATGCAGGAATGCCACCAGATCGATGAGCTTCCACCCATTGTGTTTAAAGTTTCATTTGAGATCTACAGGCACTTCCTGAAATATTATATGCAAATGAGAGTGGTGCTCAGACGTGCAAAATGCACTGCCATGATGTTCGAGTTGGCATCAAGTCTGCAATATTCTGTGCTATATCTCCTCGTTCATTATTCCCTATTAGTGAATGTTATATAGTCCATTTCATTCAATTAATAGACTCACGCATTCACTCTCACACTATTTAGTGTCTCCGGTTCACCTATACTGCATGTCTTTGGTTTGTGGGGAAAACCAGAGCTCCACAGGGTCAACATGCAAACTCACTTCTAAATGTGTTAATGTCTGAAATAGTGCACTATATACATTTCAGACACAGCTCTGATGCCAAGGTAAGCTTGTGATCGAGGTGGAAAGGCGAAAACTGTGCATCTGATGAGTTCAATAACAGCAGCACACATGATTTGAGGCATCATTCACACAATGAAGTTTAATACACAGTGCTAGTGGTTTCATAACATGCTGTTCAGTGTTTTGGCGACTGACTGTTCTTCTGTTTGATTGACTTGCTAGCTGAAGTTCAGTGGAATGCTGACATTTATTCAGTGCTTCATGGAGATAAAATAGTGGTGAGCTTCAATACGAGTCTCGTGGCGGAGAGACACACCATCGTACTGACAAACAGCACACATCTACTGCTAAAACCTGTTGGAGGGAAAGGGGTATGTTTCTCCTCAATATTTCATTTCATGCAAAAACTAATTCAAAGGACAAATCAACACTTCAACCAGCTGGAAAATATGACAAAAGTCAAGCTCAGCGTCACATCAGGTCACGTCAGTCAGCTCAGCTGATCCACGTCGTCTTAAGTCTCACCCAACACAAATGTGTTTTTTTTTATTTTTTTTATTCTACAAATTTAACTTGTGATCAAATCTAAAACTTAAGAGGTTAAGTTCATTACAACAATTATTTCAGCCTACAGTATATGTAGCCATTGTGTAATACAGCCAAATTCTGGCTATTGATATTTTTGATATTTTTATACCATCATATGTCACCAAGGTCACCAGATTTTAAGGTTTTCGCTGTCTGAACTTACAGGAATATATATATATATATGACACTGAAGTAAATAAATCTTAATCTAACATTTAAAAATATGGTACTGTTAGAGGTAATAAATAAAAAGTCACAAAAAAAAACTGCATAAATTGATAGTTTTTTATTTTATGGAAGATAGTGATATGGCCAAATTGATCCACTAAGGACCAATTAAGGGCTGCTATACGAAGGATGCTTGAGGGTTAACGAGATAATTATGCAGTTTTAACAACGTAACGTTATTATGAGAAAAGATGTCGTTTAACAAGAAAAAGTTGTCGTTTTAACGACATGGCATCTCGTTATTACGACATAATTGAGTGGAAAAAATTATATGTGTGTGGCGCGTCACCGAAAAAAACATTTAAATAAATTTGCTATATTTACTTGTGTATATTGCATACTCTGCACTGGCAGATTATTTTCACTTGTTTTAAGTATAAACAAGTGAAAAACAAGTGGAAAAGTCTGTGCAGTCATTTTTTTCATATGTGTTTCTTTGTCTTGCAGGAATGCAAAGTAGAAAAATGTGAAGTGGAACTAGAATACATGGAATACATGGGTCCCTGTGAAGACCTTAAGATAAGGGTAACTATAAAATAAGACCTAATCTTTACCCGAATGATGTCTGTGATGCACATCATATAGCCTCAAAATAATATATGCTTTATTAGAATGCATGCAGGGTTATTCGGTCAAGAAAAAAACCTGGACATTTAACGGAAATGTCATGGACATTTTTCAGTGGCTAGAAATTGATAGATGTTTTATAAGATTAATTATTATGAATTAGAGAACACTCTTCACTATTAACTAGTTGCTTATTAGCATGCGTATTACTAGCAATCTGGCAGTTTATTAGTATTTATAAAGCACATATTACTGCATGACCATATTCTAGATCCCTTAATCCTACCCCATACCTAAACCTAACAATTACAGTACTTTACTATTAATAAGCAGCAAATTAGGAGTTTATTGAGGGAAAACTCTCAATTAATAGTGAATATGTGTTCCCTAATCTAGTGTTAATCAAACATTATCCAATCTCATTGGTCAAAATATGTGGGAAGTCATTTTCTCCGTCAGTAGTTTTGTTTTCCAATACAGATATCTGGTAAATCATAAAACCTTACAAAATGTTGCTGAAAACAAAAATTCCAGTGAAATAAGAACAATTAAAATTCATTTCATAACATATTCTCTGCAAATACAGTGGGGAAAAAAAGTATTTAGTCAGCCACCAATTGTGCAAGTTCTCCCACTTAAAAAGATGAGAGAGGCCTAATTTTCATCATAGGTATACCTCAACTATGAGAGACAAAATGAGAAAAATCAGAAAATCACATTGTAGGATTTTAAAGAATTAATTTGCCAAATTATGGGGATGGAAATAATATGTCAATAACAATTCATCTCAATACTTTGGTTAGATACCCTTGTGGCAATGACAGGAGGCAAAAGTTTTCTGTAAGTCTTCACAAGGTTTTCACACACTGTTGCTGTTTTTTTGGCCCATTCCTCCATGCAGATCTCCTTTAGAGCAGTAATGTTTTGGGGCTGTCGATGGGCAACACGGATTTTCAACTCCCTCCAAAGATTTTCTATGGGGTGAGATCTGGAGACTGGCTAGGCCACTCCAGGACCTTGAAAGGCTTCTTACGAAGCCACTCCTTCGTTGACCTGGCGGTGTGTTTGGGATCATTGTCATACTGAAAGACCCAGCCACGTTTCATCTCAATGCCCTTGCTGATGGAAGGAGGTTTTCACTCAAACTCTCACGATACATGGCCCCATTCATTCTATCGTTTACACGGATCAGTCGTCCTGGTCCCTTTGCAGAAAAACAGCCCCAAATCATGATGTTTCCACCCCCATGCTTCCCAGTAGGTATGGTGTTCTTTGGATGCAAATCAGCATTCTTTCTCCTCCAAACACGAAAAAGTTGAGTTTTTACCAAAAAGTTCTATTTTGGTTTCATATGACCATATGACATTCTCCCAATCCTCTTCTGGATCATCCAAATGCTCTCTAGGCAAACTTCAGACGGGCCTGGACATGTACTGGCTTAAGAAGGGGGACACGTCTGGCACTGCAGGATTGAGTCCCTGGCGGCGCAGTGTGTTACTGCTGGTCGCCTTGTTACTTTAGTCCCAGCTCTCTGCAGGTCATTCACTAGCTCCCCCCGTGTGGTTCTGGGATTTTTGCTCACAGTTCTTGTGATCATTTTGACCCACGGGGTGAGATCTTGCGTGGAGCCCCAGATCGAGGGAGATTATCAGTGGTCTTGGATGTCTTCCATTTTCTAATAATTGCGCCCACAGTTAATTTCTTCACGCCAAGCTGCTTACCTATTGCAGATTCAGTCTTCCCAGCCTGGTGCAGGTCTACAATTTTGTTTCTGGTGTCCTTTGACAGCTCTTTGGTCTTGGCGATGGTGGAGTTTGGAGTGTGACTGTTTGAGGTTGTGGACAGGTGTCTTTTATACTGATAACGAGTTCAAACAGATGCCATTAATACAGGTAACGAGTGGAGGACAGAGGAGCCTCTTAAAGAAGAAGTTACAGGTCTGTGAGAGCCAGAAATCTTGCTTGTTTGTAGGTGACAAATACTTATTTTACCGAGGAATTTAACAAATTAATTCTTTAAAAATCATACAATGTGAATTTCTGGATTTTTTTTTTCTTTCATTTTGTCTCTCATAGTTGAGGTATACCTTTGTTGAAAATTACAGGCCTCTCTCATTTTTTTAAGGGGGAGAACTTGCACAATTGGGGGCTGACTAAATACTTTTTTGGCCCACTGTACATCCCTTTTGTATCCTTTCACTTCCCGTCTCTCCTTGACCTGTCCCCTCACCCCCACCCCAAAAAAAGACAAAAGATCAAAAATATACAACAGAAATAGCTATAAACATATAATAAAGAAGGATTTTACTAACACTGATATGGTTTTATATAATGGCAGATAAAGCCTCACTTTAAAGACTGTCAGAAAGCAAGTGAATGGGAGGCTCAAAAAGTGAACTGTCCGAGTGAGTATCCTGTAACTCATCTTCTCGTTTCACTGCTTCTCTGTTCAGAGCAATTCTGTGCTTACTCTCGGGGTGTTTTATTCCAGACAGATCTGCTTTGGACATTGGTGTTGGATGTGTGCTGGCGCTTCTCTTCGTGCTTCTCTGTTGCTGCATCGTGTGTAAGTGAAAAGAAAAGGATTTAAAATTTGCTTTCAAATTTTATACCTCTACACACAGAGATGTGGTCAATAATAGTTGAAATATGAGATATTATGGACACATCTCCAGTGGCCTGTTTCAGAGTAGGCTTAGAGTTGACACACAGTTTAGACAATTTCTGTCAACTCCGGGTTTGATCCAGAGCTATTGATGAACTCTGGAGCTTGTGCACGTGAAAGTGTAACATCTACAGCGAGCAGCCAAAAATGAGCAGCAGATTTTGGCCCAATCCCAATTCTATTTCATACCCCTCCGCCTACCCCTTCCCCTTGTCCCTTGAAACAGAGCGTCAAGGGGTAGGGTTGAAAATATTCCCCTAAGAATTGGGACACCACTACTATACGTATATGTGCTGGTGTGCATTAGAGCCTTTAATTACCGTTCTATATTAATGTGCTGCTTACAGACACACACACACACACACACACACACACAATCAGATATCGCGCAGATCACACATCCAGGAGCAAAGAGACTTGTCAACGCTGCCCCACGACTTTTATTAATAACAGTTTAAATACTGAATCGCTCGTTATATTTTCCAGCAACTAGAGGATAAAATTGCTGTTTTTGAAGTAAACTCACTCTAAAAAGAGAAACGCACACACGCAAATTTCATCTCTCTCTCTCTCTCTCGAATTGGCAATATTTCAGAAAAGGGTTTAGCGATTTCTAATTATTGGGGGTACTAGCCCTCCTCAATGTCTACGGTGGTTATTATCGCCCCGATCAGACATGAAATAGCCTATGTTGTGGCACTATCCTGCATGTCAGTGATGATATGACGTTAGCAAACTTTAATGATTTTTTGCAAACATTTCTTTGAGTAACATGGCCGTAAATATGAACTCACGATTGAATGTAACAAAACAAAAGATTACTTTTCATTAAAATCTTTATTAATGCCAAAAATGCTTGCATTTATGTCTTTTTGTTCGCTCGGGCAGCCATTTTGCCGCTGACGCCGGTTTACTCTGAGATAATTCATACCCCTTCGTTTGAAGTGTGGTATAGAAAAATCTTCGTTTGAAGGGCTATTTGGCCCTTCCCCTTACCCCTACCCCTCCAACCAAAAGAGAATCGAGACAAAAGGGGAAGGGCTAAGGGGTAGAATTGGGATTGGGCCTTTGTCTCTCAGATGATGTCACTGTGAAGTGCTTTAAGCTGGTGCAGGAGATACAGGTGCAGTCACTTTATTGCATTAGATATATGTCACTTTGTTCTAAAACCAATCCATCTTCATGAGCCTGAAAAAGCAGAGCAGGCCTCTGGACACAGACTGCAGAAGCGGTAAAAGTAGTGTGTTAGTATGTTACTCTGATCACTCTCTCAGGTCAAAGCTTCCGCTGGGTTCGTGGCTCGAGGCGCGCGGAGTCTGTGCGCGTGCTGCTCGTGTACCCTGCAGTAGACAGTGTGTTTCAGCGCTCTGTGATGCTCCTGGCTGACAGTCTGCAGAGTCGTGGTGGAGTATGCGTCGTCATCGACATGTGGGAGAGAGGAAGTCTAGCAGAACAAGGGCCGCTCCGCTGGCTCAACACACAGGCCGACCTCTCCGAGAGAGTGCTCCTCATCTCACCATCTCAACGCTCACACACCGGTAACAAAGTTTGTGTTTCATGCCAGCACCAGTGCATTTGGGTCACACTCAAGAATCTGTAGGGGCTTGTGCCAGAATTCGTCTTTTTTTTTTTTTTTTTAAAGTGACATATCATGAAAATCTGACTTTTCCAGGTTTTAAGTGCTATAATCAGGTCCCCGGTGCATCTACCAACCAAGGAAACGTGAAAAGATTAACCCAGTAACTTTGTTTTGGTAAGCCTTTTTCTGCAAGCGTCTGAGAAAACGAACGCGTCAGATTTCGCTCCCTTGGTGACGTGGCAAAGGGATCTCATTATAATATCACCTCCCCTTAATCTGTAAGTTTACAACCAGCGGCGCCGTCATTTTGATTTTGCAAGCGACAACGGTGTACCAGCTCTGATGCCTTGGCGAAAGTTTGAGCAAAACATGCTAACTGTTCTGTGTTTGGCTGTACAGTCACACAGATCTAAAATAAACATGCGATTTATTTCCCAGCAGTTTACCTTCAAGAACATAACAATGTGTGTGGAACTCGTGGTTTTTAACGAAACTTCTATGTGAAAGAGAACTTAGTTTAGTACTCACATGCTGTGACAGCCGCTTTCTGTATGTGTGCACTCAGAAAACCGTATATCAGAAGTATAAACTCATATGGTTTAAAACGCATGATTTCAGCACGAATAAACATGATAATCAGAACCAAAAAAAATGTTTTTAGCAGGAACAAGCTGTATTTGTAATGTGTTGTGTATTATATTATATAGAGATATATATATCTAATAGATATACAGCTATGTGGTGTGTGTATATGTATGTATTATGTGTCTCTATATATATATTATCTCTATTATATTATATATATAATACATAATACACAGTAGTCACTTTGTAGTGGATCAAAAGTAATCAAAAGAAAGAACGGTATCTTTTGGCTTTTAGGACAACTGTGATGAAAGGTTGATCCACTTCAATGGTGACTACTATATATATATATTTGTTTTTAGTTTGTTTTAATTAGTATTATTTTGAATAATTCCCTTTGCAGACGACCTTAAATCCAAACTAGTTCCTGGCATGCCAGATGACACAGTTTCAGCTTCTGCCAGCAATCTTTTTGCCCTGGCCCTCAACCTCGTTACCAGTGCTGCCCATGACCCACACGGCCGGGACAAGTTCTGGGTCATCAACCTGGAGCATGATGAGAAGAGCGTGCAGACCGAGCTCAGAGGCTGCAGGACGTTCGTTCTGCCGAGAGACTTGAAGAAGCTCCATCGGCAGCTGTTGAGTGGAGCGGTTCAGAGCCCAGCGCTGCCGGGGTGCTTCTACTGCAAAAACACCCTGGAGCAGCTGGAAGAAAATACAGACTTCCCGTCTTGTGCAAAGTCTGTCAGCCTGGCTCAATTCTACAAACAGGGCAAAAATCCTTATCTCTCGTCCTATTAAGTGACTTTGTGTTTATTTTTCATTGCGTTTATCCTAAAAGATATGGAGCCAGACCTGCTCCTGAGCTGTTCTCCTTCCTTCAGGCTTCAGTTCCAACTCTGCTTCAACACACCTGCCTGTTATTTTCATTCATTATGCAGATCAGCATCAGAATCATGAAATCTGCCCTTATCTGTACTCTGAGCTGGTTTGTCTGGTTTGCAGTGACCTTGTTTAGTGTGATGAGTGGACTCTGACCACTTCAACATTCATATGATCTCCTGCACATGTAGTGATAGAAGGCATAACTGATCCAGCTCTTTGTGGTTTAATAAAGGAAAGCTTTTCATTTCTTCAGCTGTGCCTATGGGAGCATTCTTATGCTGGAATAGAGGATCCTAATGAAGGTCTGCTAACTTGTGTAAAACATCACATACACTGCACAGTGTAGGCTAAAGTTCAGGCTGCTAACCTCAACACCTCTGCTTTGAGCAAACACTGTTTGATTGTTTGTGTCACAAATGAACAGCTGAACTCAACCCGGTTCTGGATCCCCTTGGGTTCTGGATTCATTTACACATCTGACTTGCATTTCTTCTGGAGCGACTTACTCCGGGTCAGTGTTGGAGATAGTAACTTTTGCATTACATTATTGTGTTACTCCCTAAAAAGTAACTAATTGTGTTACTTAAGTCACATTTTACAGAAAATGCATTATGTTATTTCTGCGTTACTTTGTATAATCTGGGATGGGCTTGCTTGTTAAGTTTTTAATATTAAAAGTTGTATTTTTGGCAAATGTAAAATTCATTTTTGCTTATTAGCATGGTTGAACTGGATCATCGAAGGTGGAATGAGCTGCCGACCTCCTGAACTGCTGAGAGCATCAAGCAGCAGCTGAAGACACAGCATTTCTTCAAGCACTTAACCACTCCAACTGCCTTAAAGCAATGCCCTATACACACACACAAATATCCTAATAATCTCTGAATCGCTCCGCTGCTCTAGCCTGGTTACTAATCTAGCCATCCAATAAAAATAAGGCATTGTATATTACGAATTTTGTTGGCTCTAAATTGCTTATGTTCCTCTACTGTAAGTTGCTTTAAGCATCTGCTAAATGCATAAATGTAAACAGTGTCATGGTTTCTCAGCAGTTGCCACATAGAAATCCTTTTTGGGGGTTCATAATGTAATAGATTTCTCATAAAATAACTTGCTACATTATGCATAACTGATACTGTTTTACTTTAGATTACAATTAATATTTATAACATTTAACTTACAAGACTACACAGTTAAATAATGTAATAAATGTATGAGCCTAAGCATTATCACACTGTCACAATGTGACATTTTTTGAGAAAACATTATGAACACTACATATGACTTATTACATTATGGGATGCTACTACACCAACGTTGCTCAGCCAATCAGATTCCAGGACCAGAACTGCTGTATAAAACTTTAAAGATAAAGAACAACTTTTAATAAGTATCTTTTAAATACATATTACTTTTGTAAGAAACAATTTACATCAACTGTTACAGTGCATGTTTTTTTTCTCCCTGGTTAGAGTGGAGAAAATTGAAAATGATACAAAAATGCTTAATAGTTATGAAAACCGCCAAGTTTTTTTCATAAACAGCTATTCAATTTATTATCATCCTAAACAAATTATTTGCAAGATGATTGTTCAACCTTTACATTGTTAATAGCATCATACTGCCAGATTGACATCCCCAAAAATAAAAACAAAGCAGATTAAATCCAGGTCACGAAGACATCACCAGACAAAGGCGGCCCGCTCACGGAGCATCCGCACACCGAAGCGCTGCCACTCTCGCTGGTGAATCCAGAGCTCCTGCGTGGTGTCCAAACACGCCAGCACGGCTCCACCCTTCCACGCTATCACACGAGGATCCATGTCCTGCGCGGGAATAGTCTCTTATTTATCACAATGCAGCAAGTCACACTACACTACAGTCAGTGAGAAGTTAAAGTCAGTGACTCCTGGGTAAGGTGGAGTCACATTCATACTTAAACTTGGATGTAAAATTCACACTAGAGGCTGAGTAACTACTAGCTAGTAGGTAGGGCTGCACAATTAATCAAATTTCTAATCGCAATTACAATTATGGATGCCACACTGCAAAACATGCTTTTCTTACTTAGTTTTTTGGTCTTTTTTTCAGCCAAAATATCAAAACATTTAAGAATCAAGAATGATTTTCTAGACAAGTAAAAATTATTGTCTTGTTTTCAGAAAAAACATGTCAAAATTAAGTGAGTTTTTGCCTGAAACAAGCAAAATAATCTGTCAATGGGGTAAACAAAATAGTCTTATTTCAATCAGAAAACAAGATTATTTTGCTTACCCCATTGGCAGATTATTTTGCTTGTTTCAGGCAAAAACTCACTTAATTTTGACATGTTTTTTCTGAGAACAAGACAGTAATTTTTACTTAAGAATTTTTAGATATTTTGGCTGGAAACAAGACAAAAAATCTAAGTAAGATAAGCATTTTTTGCATTGCACAATTACGTAATCGTTCAAAGTCCACTTATGTTATTCTGCATGCTTAAGATGAGTTTTTTCTTTCTACATGTTATCTTAACAGTTTTTCCATTGTTTTAGTTTTAGTATAACATTATAATACCATTCATATTTTTACTTTTTACAATTTAAAGAAAAAGCCAATCCGATGTATATTTGACATTTGAGGCTTAATACTATAGAAAAGCACTAAAGGGTTTTCAGCTTTTATACGGCATGCAGTTGCATCAAACAATGGTATAAACAGCATTCAATGTAAATTGTGGTAATCATACCTTAAAGGGGTCATTTGATGCGATTTCAATTTTTCCCTTTCTCTTTGAAGTTACAAGCTCTTGGTGCATAAAGAAGAAGATCTGTAAAGTTTTGCAAAACCAAAGAGATATTCTTTATAAAATTTTACAAGTTAAGAGTCAGCCACGCCTACATAAAACGGCTCGTTCTAACACACCCCAACATATCTACCTCACTATTTGGGAAGATTTGCATAACGCCGCCCAAATGTATACGGAAAGAAAGAAGGTGTAAATTTGATTCTCGCTGTAGTATTGTTGCAACCACTATGTCGTGAAGGCGCTGTGTGCTTCGTTGCGAAAGCGAAACTACTTTGTTTGGTCTTCCAAAAGAGGACCAACTAGAAATCAGTGGTTAAGTTATATCTACAACACTGTTCAACCCAAAATCAGATGTGGCAGCACATTTATGGAGGGACTGTTCTGATCCTGGGAGAGTTGACTACATGCCGGCTGTTCTGACTCACGACGTAAGAAGTTATTATCTAGAACGAAATTTGCCATGACGTGTTCAACGCGAGTTGAGCAGGGTAGTAGAGCTTGTTGTTTGTCATTTCTTCAGTCACAAATGCAGACATGGTTTTAGGTTTACGCGGCGCGATACGCAACGCAAAGCGTAAAAAGACAGTATAAATCATAATAATCCGTAATTATGTTCCCACTGGATGCAACGAATGCCTCGTGTATAATGGGTTTTCATGTTTTTGTCTAGCGCTCCGGCCAGACAGGGCATCACAGGTATGTAAGGGCGTAACATTTCCGTCACACGATTGAGGTATTCGGCCAATCACAATGCACGGGATAGCTGGCCAATCACAGCACACCTGTTTTCAGAACGATGAAGCTTTGTAAAAATCGGACGCGTTTCCGAAGGCGGGGCATAGAGGAGAAACAATAATGTATAGTATGTGGAAAATAATGTGGTTTTTAACTTTAAACCGCATAAACACGTTCAGTACACCAAATACACAAAATAATGTTCTGTTTAGCAGCATCATATGACCCCTGTAATAATTGCAATTACAATTTCAATGGAATAATCGAGAATGATGATTTTTGTCATAATCGTGCAGCCCTACTAGTAGGTCACAGTAGGTACAGTAAGATATGCAGTGCACTTCCTCAGATGATATGACGTCTACCTTTACTGATAAAATAAGAAACCATCAGATTTTTAATCAAACATTTTCAGTTCATCCTACACACGAACTGAAAAAGTTTCAGTGTCTTGCACAGACAATCGTTTTTGCCTTTTTTTGCAGCTACAGACTTGCATTTTATGAATCACCAAGGAGCACGGTTTCAGCTCAAAATCTTCAAAACTGTTCTACTAAAGAAATAAAAGGCACCTACCTTTCGGATGGCCTGAGAGCGAGTACAATAACAGCTAGGCTTCATTTTTGGGTGAACTATCTCTTTAAATATGCATGTATATTAATGGTTTTGGAACAAATATGATTAGCAAAGTTTTAATTACATGACATGAGTCTCTTCCTCACAGAGCACTCATGAAAGCACTTTAATCACTGGTTACAAAGACACTTTTCCTCCTTTATTCAAAGCAAAGTCATCAATAACTTGTTTGAAAATCTGCTGACACACACACACAGGTTTCCCTACACACCTTTTGTCGTGTGATGACATTGACGTTCTCCACCAGACGACGGAAAGATTGAGGACGCGATGCTGCAGAAACTCTTGCGCTCCGTCAAACAGCAGCCCGCCACCAACTACCAGAATACAGCTGTACATCTTACGCTTTGTTTCATCCGAGGCTGTGGAAATAGACCCATAAACACATGCTGTTAGGCTTCAGCACCAAAATATACAAATATAATTATGTAAGGAATGTTTGTGGAGTGACTGTAATCTATCATCTTCTTCAAGACAATGTTTCCTTCCAGGACAAATTCACTTTAATCTTTGAAAAACATGGAAACTTCCTGTGTACTATACGGTTTCTTGCTTACCCATCTGCTTCAACTTGTTCTCTTATCTTTTATGTCTGGACATTTATAGGAATTTATAATAAGTTAATTGGAAAAAAATTCTTGATTCTTCATTCATCTTACCGATATGCTCACTTTTACAAGAATTATTACACCACTCAGGTAATGGCCATAGTATGACCCAAGTTAGAGGTGGTTGAAATGTATTATAGCACATAATATTGTTTTAATAGCACGTCAATCTTTAAGCTTTAATTAGGGGGTGAGGATTGCCCTCAGGGTTTTTAAGAGATTTACCCACGTGTTGATAAATATAAGTCAGTATTTACCGCAGGAGTCAATGCTGTGTAAGATGGCTTTATCCATGCCAAGTGCTTTTCCTTCAAACTGAGTCATGGCCGTCTTCCTGGACAACAGAGCTGACAATGTTTCTTCTGCATCCGCCCCACCGACGAGGCACTCGGCTTGAGCATGGCCCAAATCCAGATCCCGAGTCAGATTTCCCTTCTCCGATGGGTCGCACATGTTGGGTTCCCCCTCAAACCCAGCAGGCTTAGGGAATAATTTGCGGTCTGTCGTGGCTTTAGAAGACTGTGTGTGAGAGAGAAACATGCTGAGATTACACACCTCGATTCCTCATCCTGTTCGGTTTGAACACACTAAAAGAAGAGAAACATAGTGTTTAAAGGAATAGTTCACACGGAAATGAAATTTGTTAAAAATGCGCTCATCCTCAGGCCACCCAAGATGTCAATGAGTTTGTCTCTTCTTCAGAACAGATTTGGAGACATTTAGAATTACATCACTTGCCCAATGGATGCTCAGCAGTGAATGGGTGCCGTCAGAATGAGAGTCCAAACAGCTGATAAAAACATCACAATAATCCACAAGTAAATCACAACACTCCAAGTCCATCAATTAACATCTGGAGAAGACAGAAGCTGCGTGTTTGTAAAAAACAAATCTATCATTTAGATGTTTATAACTTTAAACTTTCACTTCTAGTTTAAATATGAGTCCATAATCCATAAAAAAAGTCCATAAAGTCAACCTTGTATCGTGTGCTGCATTAGACTAACGGGGACTTGTCACAGCACTTACATATTGTTGCTCTGTTGGTTTGATTGCTTCTATTGTCCTCAATTGTAAGTTAATTCGGATAAAAGCGTCTGCTAAATGACTAAATGTATATGGAATCCATAAAGAAGTGCATCTCTTGTTGTCTTTCAGATCAAAATCCACTCACATATTTGTTCAGAGCTGTTTTGGCTTGTGAACGTGTGTGCTTGATCTGTGCAGATTTCTCTCTCGATTCGGATGAGACTTTTTCACTAGAGAAAGCAATATTATGGATAAAGAACTTGTGTTTTAGCCAGAAGCAAAGCTTTGAAGAATAACTTGATGAAATCGTTTTTTTTACAAACATGCAGCTTTTGTCGTCTCCAGATGTTAACTGATGGACTGGAATGCTGTGGATTACTTGTGGGATATTGTGATGTTTTATACGGGCCGTTGAATGCTTGCATTGATTGGGCCTGACGAACATTCTGGGGTGTGCAAAATATTTTCATGGAAACGCACGACGAAACGTAGTTCCGGCAGCTCTCTTGGACGGCATTACAGTTCAAATCACGTCGCATAGTTAACTGTATTAACGGAAATTAGCATACAGTACCTACAGCACACAGGAATTACTGCAATCTCACGTGCTCGCACACGCACACTACGGTCTGGCAGTGTGCACAAAAGGTGTTGTCAGCGCTGCCCTTTTAGCCTATATAGTGTAGCAACTTAAAGGCTACACGTACATATGACATTTCTCACTAGCGAGGTAATAAAAGCGCTGTTTAGAGACTCTGCTGCAGAACACTGTTGAGGGACGCACAGATGTAGCCTAATTCACACAAGCTCTCTCTCTTGCTCTTTCTTTATTAGAAGCTGTTGGGGAAGTTGTGGCCTAATGGTTAAAGAGTCGGACTCGTAACCCAAAGGCTGTGGGTTTGAGTCTCGTACCGGCAGGGATTGTAGGTGGGGGGAGTGAATGTACAGCGCTCTCTTCCATCTTCAATACCACGACTGAGGTGTCCTTGAGCAAGGCACCGAACCCCCAACTGAAAATAAACCAAATTCTATTCGCGTCCCCCCAACTTCGGGTGTGCATTATATTTCTAATAATTCAACGGCCCGTCGTCAATTATTCCTTACGTTTTTATCAGCTGTTTGGACTCTCATTTTGACGGCACCCATTCACTGCAGAGCATCCATTTCTGAGACACTGATGCAATGCTACATTCTTAGGGGTGTAACGGTACCACAAACATGACGGTTCGGTACGTACGTCAGTTTTGACGTCACGGTTCAGTACATTTTTGATACAGCAGGGGGAAAAACTAATCATATAAAAAAATTTTTAATCAGTGGTGGATTACTGAATAAAATTGCTCTTACTTTAAATAAATTCAGTTATAATTCAAATTTTCTTAGGGATAAAAATCTACCTCGGATTATACTCTAAACTATAGTGAGCCCTTTTACATTAGATATAATAATCAACACTCAACTTAAAAAAAAATTATGCAAACATAGAAATGGCACATAATGCAGTTTTTAAATTAACTTTGAAATTATAAAATGTCTATTTGTTATTGAAATATATTAATTGACACAGTGCCTCTCATAACTCATTTCATAACAGATTAATTTAAACATTAAATAATTAAGACATCACTAACAGGTAAATAACAGTCTAATATTTCGTGAAATGCAGTTCTCTAGACTTCATTTATCACGCACTAACGAGCTGTGGACACTGATGACTTCCTGAGGTAAATGAAACTATACGTGACTTTTTTTTTTTTTTGTTTACAAGCTGTTTTATTGCTGTCTTTCCACGGTTGAAACATTGATTAAGCGATTACATGAGGCGCGAGATGTTCATTCATGTTTATTTTGTGTTATAACTAGTAGTAAAGAGGAAGAGATGATCGTTTGAACTGAGGCGTTTATACAGTGATCTGTCACGTCACATCAAATAGCGTCAAAACGGCATTTATAGTTTGAATTTCCTAAAAAAAAAGGACAATTAAGATTGAGACTTTGTTTCTTATCAAAAGTAACAACATACTGTATAAAACTGGAAGTATCCAATGAAGTTCCACTAGTGCAGTGGTTAAAACAATGCTGTATTTGTTAGGTACACATACGTACCGAACCGAAAGACCCGTACCGAAAAAGGTGTCGGTGCGGAAATAAGGTACCGTTACACCCCTAAATTTCTCCAGATCTGTTCCCAAGAACAGACTCATCTACCTGAAGGCAGATTAAAGGCTAGAGAAAATTTTCATCAAATTTTCATTTTTGAGTGAATTATTCCTTAAATCAGTCTGCAGCTGATCATGCTTAACAATTCTGTATTTTTACAGATTATTTTAGCACTGTTGAGTATAATTACTTTATTAATGTCTGTCAGACGATCCTCTAATGTTGTAAACTGCCTGATAGATCCATCCTCTAGATCAGGGGTCTCCAAACTCGGTCCTAGAAGGCCGGTGTCCTGCAGAGTATAGCTCCAACCCCAATTAAACACACCTGAACCAGCTAATCAAGCCCTTACTAGGCACACTAGACACTTCCAGACAGGCGTGTTGAGGCGAGTTGGAGCTGAACTCTGCAGGACACCGGCCCTCCAGGACCGAGTTTGGACAACCCTGGCCTAGACTCTCTGGGGTGAAACAGAACTGGTTCATACATGAATCAGACTGCAGTGGCTGAATGTTTGCTGTTGTGCATTAGTGTGGGGAAACAGCACAATGCAATGACATGCCGTGTAAGTATTGTGCTTCTGCATCACCCAATGATTTCCTCTTAACACAGGCAAATCAGAAATCTCACAATCAGCTGAAATCTAGGTTACTGTAGAGAGTTGTATCTGGTCTTGTTTGCTCTGTGTGGTCAGGAGGAAGTTCTCATCATGTGCATCCTCTGCGTCTCCTTGAGAGCGATGCAGCAGCGAGGTCATCTTCTGCCCCACTATCCCAAACGCAGCAGGGTAGAATAATGCCATGGGAGCCTATCAAACAAACAGAACAATGCAGATGCCAATTAGCAGACAAGCGCTAAACCAACACTAATGGCACAAGATCCGGTCCGTCTCCACCTGGAGTTTCTCATCTCCTAATCGTAGCTGATACAGCAGCACTGGGGAATCAGGGAAACATGTGCGAAACTCGTGATCCTGCAGCCCAGAAATATCCTGCACAGAAATCAACAATACATCAGATTACAAAGCATGATATGCATATAATATAATATGACGTAAATACTGAACTCACAGACATATATAAAAAATTATTTATATTTATACAAGACTCAATTTCATGTTTTTTTTTTTTCCACTAACTGAACTAGTTTTGGATTGACTTGTGGTTATGTTTCACTGTAGTATAACAACATTCACATGTGGCTGTATTTTACTTCTTGCATTAAATACAGCACTTTTAAGCCATTTAAGAGCAAAGTGACACCTAGTGAATATTGACAAAAGGCTGAATCACCTGATACAGATGGCAGAAGGACTCTTTGAGCTGCTGCAGTAAAATACACTCCAGTTTGTTGCCGAGTTGGCATTCTCTAAAGGGAAATCCGGCTCTCTGCATGAGCCAGAAAAAACACTGTGTCACATCCGAGCTTCCGTACGCAAGACACAACCTGCACAAAACAAAACACAACACATGCATTCAACAGAGACAGCACAAGAGCTCAAAGTATTCTCCATTGTGTTTACTGTGCTGCACATCAGTAAGAGATAGGGCTGGAACGGTTCAACTTACTCACGGTTCGGTTTGTATCACGGTTATAACGTCACGGTTTCGGTACGGTTCGACTGACAAAAATTTATAAGACATCGTGACAAAACTACTAGAATGAATGAACGACCACAACAACAGAAAACAAACCAAAACCCGGGCATTAACAGTGCACCATTTGTCATATACTAAAATAATGTTAAAATTCATAGTACACCTTTATCTTTATGTTTCAAAAAATTGTTTACAATGAAGACTGCATTTGAAACAAAAGATCTAGACGCTCTAACAGTCCTCAACTTGGGCACTCTATATCTTCTGCCCGAGGTGAGGAGTTCAAACTCCGAGTACAAAATGTGACATCCTTAGGACATTATTCTCACACAAAGCAGATACCCCCAACTGTACCGAGCCTGTAATCTTTGACCCCAGATTAACAATTCTCTGCATCTGGGATCTACTTTTAACATTTAGTCCATTAAAACCAACAAATCATAGCAAGTCAAGACAGTTTCAATAAAAGATCTATAAAACATTATCAAAATAGATTTATCCACATCAAAGCACTTATGCTTCCTCAGTAAATATAACCATTTGTTTTTGTGTCTTTGATATAACAAGGTTTGTGTTTTCCACCCAGCTTAGTTTATCGTCAATAACTGTACCCAAGTACTTGTATGAGTTGACCTTCTCAACTTCTTTACCTGCAATAACTATTTTAGATTGGATATCAACAGAGTTATAGAATTCTATCGTCATGTCTTTAGTCTTGGAAACATTAATTTGAAAATAAGAACTCTCACACCAATCCAAAAAATTGTTCAGAATGGGCCCATGCTCTGTATTAACAGGCTTAGCACCACTGTATCGTCGCCATATTTTATAATGTGTCTGCCTGGATATTGACTTCTGCACCGATCCGTATATAAAATAAATAAAAGAGGTGAGAGAATACAACCTTGGGGGCAACCCACTGAGGAATAAAGCTCCTGGGAATATTCTCCATTTACACGTACTATTTGAGATCTTCTGGTCAGAAAATCTCAAATCCAGGCCACCAAGCCCTTAGGAACATCAAATTCAAACAACAAACGTTCAGCTAAAAGAAGTGGTTGAATAGTATTAAATGCGGATGCAAAATCTATAAATACTATTTTTTTCCACACTGCAGGTACTTTCTGTAATTTCAATGAGGTCTGAAAAATAAAATGACTGATATCACAGAGCTGATAAGCACAATTCCTCAAAACTCTCTCACTCACTTTATCAGGCCCAGGACTTTTATTTTGTTGGGTGGTTTGCAAATCTCTCAAAACAGAGGCTTTATCAATCTGTTTATATTCCTCTGTTTTTAAATTAGAATAAAAATCCTAAAAAAGTCATTAAATTAATTTGCTATCTCTCCATTTTCGGTCAAAGATTTTGTCAAGGTAATTTCTATTTGTTCTTTATTTTTTGCACCAGCCATTTCTTTAATTTTTTCCATGCTGACTGAATATTTCCCTGAATAAACTTCTCCTCTACTGATGCCTTATATTTCCTTTTTGCCCTCCTAATTTCTCGTTTTACTTGACACTTTTCCAAATCTGTGCCTTGATAAAAAAACAGTTTCTTCTTATTTAAAACATATTTCAATGATTTTGTCACCCAAGGCTTATTATTTTAATACATTTTTACATATTTCTTAGACTCTTCACAGAAGTGAATATAAGAACTCACAGCATCAGCTAACTCATCATTGTCTACACAAGAAGATTTAAACATGTCCCATTCGGTGCAATCAAAGCAATCTTGTAAATGTAAGTTGTTCTCACATCAGTCCATCTTTGAGATGACCTAATAACTGGCCTTGCTCTCTGCAACACTGATTTATAACATGGTTGCAAAGAGACTGCATTATGGTCCGCACAACCAATGGAAAGGATCTATATGCATCTGGTGTTGACCCATAACATAGATCAAGTGTTTTATGATGGCGTGTTGGACAGTCGATATATTGCTGGAAATGTAAAACTCCCTCCAAGGAACACTTGTTAGAATCACCCATAATAAAATGGGGAGCATCCGGTGAATTCACCTGATAACGATGCACCGCTTGACTGATTATCTCCGTTGCCTTCTGAACATCAGGCTTCAGAGGAATGTAAACAACTGAAATAAAAAGTTGCTGAAATTCTCTTGGCAAATGGAAATGCCGGATAGATACAGTCAATAGTTCTATATCGGCGGTGCACATTTCCTCACGTACAATCACTGTCTTTGCCCATCGATTGTTCACGTACAGACAGACACCTCCTCCTCAAGACTTCCCTGTGACTGAAGGGTCACGGTCCAGCCGTAGAGGTGCTCCAAAACCATCCAAAGACAGTTCAGTGTCACAATCATTCCTGTTTAACCAGGTCTCTGTTAGTGCAATCATACAAGCTTCTCTGTACTCCCGTAGATGGCACACATTTGCTTGCAGTTCATTTATTTTACTTCGTAAGGATTGCACATTCGCAAGGATTATGCTGGGCAGTGGGATACGCTTGAACCCCAACTTTTTTAACTTGAGTCGTATTCCACCGTGTTTCCCCCTCTTCCTCACCTTGATATTAAAATCCAAATTTTCATACCTTGTATTTCCTTGCAAGTCTGTACTACAGTTCTCCACAGTCCTCGGATAATTCCCCCGCAATTGGAGCAGCAATTCCCGGCTGTATTGTAGCGTTGGATAGTGTGGGGATTCCTGAGCACTCCAAACAGTCCAAAAAACTGCCCAAAGCGTCAAAAACCAGAACCAATCCATTCCATCTAATGAGTACTGCGATATATTAAAGGGGTCATATGATGCGATTTCAATTGTTCCTTTCTCTTTGGATTGTTACAAGCTCTTGGTGCATAAAGAAGATCTGTAAAGTTGCAAAGACTAAAGTCTCAAATCCAAAGAGATATTCTTTATAAAAGTTAAGAGTCAGTCACACCTACCTAAAACGGCTCGTTCTAACACGTCCCCACATATCTACGTCACGATGTGGGAAGATTTGCATAACGCCGCCCAAATGTTCACGCAAAGAAAGAAGGCGTAACTTTAATTCTCGCTGTAGTATTGTTGCTGCCGCCGCCGCCATGTCGTGAAGGTGCTGTGTGTTTCGTTGTGAAAGTGAAACTACTTTGTTTGGTCTTCCAAAAGAGGACGATATCGGCTTCGTCATGCCTAGAGCTGATCTGTGCTGGTCGTTGAGGAAATACATCAACTTAGTGCTGTGGATCGCCAGATCGGCTTTCACCGTGGAGTCCAGCCCGGGGTCGTCATGTATGGTTGCCGCAGGCATCACAGTATGGTAAGGGACGTAACATTTCCGTCACACGCTTGAGGTATTCGACCAATCACAACGCACTGGATAGCTGGCCAATCACAGCACACCTCGCTTTTCAGAACGATGAGCTTTTTAAAAATCGACACGTTTCAGAAAGGCGGGGCATAGAGGAGAAACAATAATGTACAGTATGTGAAAAAAAAAAAGTTTTAACCTTAAACCGCATAAACACATTTCATTACACCAAATACACACAAAATAATGTTCTTTTTAGCAGCATCATATGACCCCTTTGAAAGTAAAAAAAGATGCTCCGTGTGACAAACGCACGTAGCAGAGACGAAAAAGAAGGACAAACAGTTCCAAAACACCAAACACACGAGGCACAGTGCTACCGGTCGCTACAAGAGCAGGGCCCTCTCCACCCTTTCTGTACATGTTCAGGTACAGAAATTTAATAAAGTAATGAAATGTAAAACAGCATGAAAGATTAATCTTTATTAAAGTTACAAAAGCTATTCAATCAAGAGCAGTGAGTGATTTCTTTGTTGTTGCTGTTTGATTAATATTAAGAAAGTGCTGTCACTTTAAGAGAATGCACTGATCCAGTGCACTGATACTGTATGTTCAGCCGACTATGTCTGCTATAGGATACTTACCAAGACGGGCATTTTGACATAATTTTTGTGTGAATTTGTCCATTTAAACACAATACATCAGAAAACTTAATATTTGCGGGGTTGCACGCTTCGGATGAGCGCACGCACAACTCATCTCACTGCGCATGCGAGCTCACGTCCTCTGGCTCTTAAATGGTTAAACTGGCAAAGCTTAAACGAGTTGATATCACACCGATATCAACATGTGCTGTTCAGGTCTCACCTGTGCGCGAAGCCAGAATGCACATCCATCAAACAGGAACATTTTTGGCCCATTTTTTACAAAGCCGAACCCTGTTTGTTTTACGTGTTATTTATAGCAAACCATATTACAGAGGCGTTGTCAGATTTAATTGAACCCATCAATTAAACTATTAAGAAGTCCTAGCACGTGCCGAACCGTGTGTGGAGAACCGTACGGTTCAATTTTTTACAAAGAACCGTTCCACCCCTAGTAAGAGATCATGAGATACTCAGGTGCAGGGGTTTAAAAGACTTTAAATATTCTTCAAGTATTGTATAATTCAAGGGATGTCCTTGCATTTATATTCAAAAAAATTATTAATGGTAATTCTGTTTATGTTACAGGAAATAAAAAATATATATATTTAACAGCCCCTTTAAATCTGCATTTATGAAACACTTAAATATAACAAAAATGAACACATGCGTTAGGTTTGATTTTGTAAAAGTAATCATAATACTAACAACAATAATATAACCATTTGTTTTAATACGAATCAACACTAGGACAGTCCCTGGAGTTGAAGAAAATGAATCAGGGTCCTCAAGAGAACAAATACTGGCAGTTCTGTTTGAGGCAGCTCATCAACATCTCAGCTTCTGACTCGCATCTCAAATCCTTTAGCCTCATGAGCTAAGGCAACCAGCACTATTACTACATTCAACAATCTGACCAAACCTCTAACATTACTTTGTTCATTCTGCAGTGTGTCTTGTTGAGGAGAGGTGTGCCGTTGTAGTTTTACACTGGAAACACGGCTCACGTTGTCTTCAGAAAATGCCAAACCCTTTAACATAGCGCATATTATAAAGCGGATAGTTCCGGTGCTTGATTCTGATTGGCTGAGCCGCGTTCGAAGCTGCTGTAAATTATTCTACAAACACACACCTTTCTTTACGTTTGTGTGTTGCTCGGCAACCACTTTGTTGGAACCACAATGGTTTCTGAGGAGCTACATTGTTTGGTGGAAGAATACTGTCTTTATTAATATCATTACACTTTATTTGCTCTGTTTTATTTTGTGAAACCTAACTACGTATATGAAATAACCGTTTTATAAAAGCAATAAGCCCAGTGAAGCCGTGGTTTACAGTGAATTTATAACAGCTAAGGGGGTTTTAGCTAACAACTCCCCTTAGCTGTTATAAATTCACTGTAAACCACGGCTTCTTGGGACTTACTGCTTTAATAAAGCGCATCAGCCCTACAGTGTGTTTCTCTCACCTGGAGCTGCCGTGGGACACGCCGTCCTCGACACAGCACACGCTGGTCTTCTGGTCACCAACATCCATCACACATGCACTGCTCAGGCCGCTGCCAAACATCGCACACACCGACTCCTGATGCACCACCACAGCTACAAACCGAACCAGGAGATCAAGTTAGGCTGTTACACAGCGTTTGCCACTACTTTTGCACACAGCCCCCACTGTTGTTTTGTCTTTTAAACAATGATTTAGACTCCATACAGCAGGAGTTCACCATCATGTGAATAGAGTAAGGAGAGACGACTGACAAGACGATGGCAAACAATCTGGTATCAAAGCAAAACGCAGAAGGTTATAGCGTTTGTCTTCATTTGTTTTATTGCTGTTGTGTTTTTATTAAAAAACAATGGAAACACTTTAGTTTTGGGACCTATTCTCACTATTAACCAGTAGCTTATTAGCTGCTATTACTAGGTCTGGCCTGTTTATTAGTACTTATAAAACACATATTAATGTCTTATTCTGCATGACCATATTTTAGATCCCTTAATCCTTCCCCATACCTAAACGGAACAACTACCTTACTAACTATTAAAAAGATGCAAATTAAGAGTTTATTGAGGGAAAGGTTGTAGTTTATAGTTAGTTAATAGTGAGTATTGGTGTGAACAAAATAATAATAAACCACAAACTAAGCATCCATTTTAAAGTAAAGGAAAAAGCCAAGCATCTGTATTTATTGTGTTGCAACAGGGTGATATACAGAATCCAAACATGACACTTGCGGGAGGAAAAAAAAAAAAAAAAAAAAATATTATATATATATATATACAGGTGGTGTGAAACAAGTGTGAGAAATCTCTGAAAAAAAAACAGGACCTGCTCCTGGACAAAGTGAAGCAGAACAAAAGATCCTCAAAACGTAGACATCATGCCGAGATCCAATGAAATTCGAAACAAATGAGAAAGAAAGTAATGAGAATCAGGCTGGAGAAAAGGTTATAAGCCATTTCTAAAGCTTGGGACTCTCGAACCACAGGAGGAGCAATTATTCAAATTGAGAAAACTTGGAACATTGGTGAACCTTCCCAGGAGTGGCTGGCCGACTAAAATTACCCCAAGAGCACAGCGACGCCTCATCCAAGAGGTCACAAAAGACCCCAACAACAACATCCAAAGAACTGCAGGCATCACTTGCCTCAATTAAAGGGTTAGTGTTCATGACGACACCATAAGAAAAGAGACTGGGCAACAAAAATTGAGTTTGCATGGCAGAGTTCCAGACGGCAAACCGGATGAGCAAAAAGAACATAAAGGCTTGTCTCAGTTTTGCCAGAAAACGTTTTGATGATCCCCAAGACTTTTGGGAATATACTCTGTGGACTGACGAGACAAAACTTTTTGGAAGGTGTGTGTCCCATTACGTCTTGATTAAAAGTAACACTGCATTTCAGAAAAGAACATCTTACCAACAGTAAAATATGGTGGTGGTTGTGTGATGGTCTGGGGCTGTTTTGTTGCTTCAGGACCTGGAAGACTTGCTGTTATAAATGGAACCATGAATTCTGCTGTGTACCAAAAAATCCTGAAGGAGAATGTACGGCCATCAGTTTGTGACCTCAAACTCAAGCACACTTGGGTTATGCAGCAGAACAATGATCCCAAACACACCAGCAAGTCCATCTCTGAATGGCTGAAGAAAAACTAGATGAAGACTTTGGAGTGGCCTAGACAAAGTCCTGAACTGAATCCTATTGAGATGCTGTGGCATGACATTAAAAAGGCGGTTCATGCTCGAAAACCCTCCAATGTGGCGAATTACAACAATTCTGCATAGATGAATGGACCAAAATTCCTCCACAGCGCTGTAACAAACTCATTGCAAGTTATCGCAAAACGCTTGATTGCAGTTGTTGCTGCTAAGGGTGGTCCAACCATTTATTAGGTTTAGGGGGCAAACACTTTCTCACACAGGGCCATGTAGTTTTGGATTTTGTTAATAATAATAATAATAAATACCTTTATTTAAAAACTGTATGTTGTGTTTACTTGTGTTATCTTTCACTAATATTTAAATTAGTTTGATGATCTGAAACATTAAAGGGGGCCAACACTTTTTCACACCAATGTATATATATATATATATATTTTATACAAATTAAGAATGTTTCCACAATTTACTAATATGTTCTCTCATTTACATTCAATTGCGGTCAAAAATTAAACATTTTATTTAAACCAAAACAAGTGAATGGATAAGTACAATATGACTATGGTTTAATTAAACAAGTAAATGAATTAAGTCGTAGGAACGAATTCTTAATTCGTGGTCACAATAAATATTTTAGTCCGCATGTCACCTGTCTTATTTTTGTTAATAAAATTTTATGTTTACTATGAGCCAGTTTGTCATTGTACTATTTTATTGTAGTTGTGTTTTTCCTTAAGAATAATAATGATCCCACCATTTTCAAACATTTGATTTGATCAAAGAAAGAGAAAGATATAAAGATCTAATGTTAAAGATCAAAGTAAGCTCTACAGATACTGAGCATCACTGACAAATGTCTTATCTTGTAAAATATGCAGTGTAATTGCTAACACTGTTATTGGCACAAGTTCATTAATTGGTGTAAAAAATTCCTTACTGTGGAATTCCTGGAACAAGTAAAGTGTGGGTGTGTGTGAGAGAGAGTGAGAGTGTGTGTGTGTGTGTGCGTCTACACGTGCATGTATGTGTGGAGTTTGGTCTGTGTGTGTGCGTATGTGTACACGTGTGTGATTGTGTGTGTGTGTGTGCACACGTGTGTGTGTTTGTCTATGGGTGTGTGTGCGTTTTTTTGTGACAAATGAGGACATAAATATAATGTATAATGACAAAGGTATGACATAGGTATTACAAGGAGAAGGTGACTGTTCAGGACATTACCCCATGTCCCCACTTTTCAAAACGCTTATAAATCACACAGAATGGGGAAAGTCTCCTGTGAGGGGTAGGTTTAGGGGTAGGGTTGGTGTAGGGCAATAGAATATACGGTCTGTACAGTATAAAAACCATTACACCTACGGAGAGTCCCCACTTTTCACAAAAACAAACCTGTGTGTGTGTGTGCGTGTGTGCGCACGTGTGTGTGTGTTTCTGTGCGTATGTGTGCAAACTTCAGTGCAGAATGAGATCTGAAATAAACTAACTCGGACTCTGATTCTCATTTAATTTAACTAAAATGCTTTCTGATGTCTAGTCCAGCTAGTTTGAGAATAGGGCTAAACGATTAATTGCATTTGCGATAATATCGCGATATGAAAATGTTAGATTTTTCTTAGTTTCGTGACACGAATGAGAGTAAAGAGGTCGTGTCGACTTGAAGATCCGATCTGTGTAGGACATCAAAGTACGGCGAGCGAGGAAAGCATAAGGAGGGACGTCCCGCGCTCTTATATTACGCGAAGTACTATGATGACACACACATCGGTGCTAAGCAGCGCTGCTTAGTCGAGCGGGGCCATCAGCGAAAAAGAAAAGAAATAAATCAGAAACAGACAAAGGAAGTAACTTAGAAGGGAGAGCGATCGGTTGTGAAGCGAGAGAAAAGCCATAGATGAAGTGGCACAAACCCAGGCAGGTGCTGGTTATTCAAAAGCTAAATGCAGAAAATATAACGAGGCATATCTTGCTCTCGGCTTCACACACCGTGTCTATACAAGACGCTACAGTTGTGTGTCGCGCCACAACAGCTCTACACTGAACGCGACAAAGCGACCATTAAAAATCATTTGAAATTTGTGTCAGCACGCCATAAAATAGAACAAAGCATCAGTTTAATGTTGGGTTTTGTCGTGTCGCGCCGCATCCAGTGTATACAGCGTCACTGGTTATAATTGGTTCTACTGTATTTTGCCGCTCGCGCCCGGTGTAGACACGGTATGTTGGTGAGGAGGAAAGCCTGTGTGTATCCTATGCCTTAGCGGACAGCATGAAACACACAAAAAAATAAATAAATAACCGAGAGAATAATAATAATAACAGTTATTCTCTCCATGCTATTTTTCAATGTTTCAAGTGAAGCAGGTGTTTTTTTCCCTTGAAATAATAAAAAAAAACGTTAATTTTTCATAATGTTTAGTGAAATAATTTGGTAGTCTGAGAAGCACTGGTCTAAAGTTAACAGACAGTGTTTTAAAAAGTGCAGTGCACATGTTTACATTTGTTTATTACAGTGACTTTGAATTACCTTAAGTTGTGTGGTAAAGCAACAGATTTGTTTTTATTTCTGCAATCTACTTTAGTTTGTGTGATTTATTACTGACTTTCATATTAATGTTTACACCAGGCTTATTTTTCAGTGCTTTATGTTGTCATAATTATTACATGCTTATAAGGTTGGAAGTTCAACAAATCAGTCAGTATACGAATGTGATTGTAGTTGTTAAATATAAATGTTATTCATATCAATTCATGCATCACCTATTTTCATCGTAACATATAGGCCTGGCCTATAGAAAAGAACATTTATGTTTAATCTAATCTAATAGTGTGTTGGTCATACTATATAATGATTTATAGCTTGTCTTTGTTGAGTAATACAGAACTTTAAAGAGCTTTAAAAAATAATTGCATGTTAAATCGCAATATTGGTAAAAAAAATTTTTTTTTTTATTTTCCAAAATCGTTCAGCCCTATTTGAGAAGCACTAAATTAGTCAACAGGGATCATACAAGTGTGGGCAAGAGTTTTAAAGGGGTCATATGATGCTATTTTAAAGATCATTATTTTGTGTATTTGGTGTAAAGAATATGTTGACATGCTTTAATGTAAAAAAACACATTATTTTTCAACTACTGTACATTATTGTAGGTCTCTATGCCCCGCCTCTCTCAAATGCTTTGTTTTCTACAAATTCCCTCCTTCCGACAAGCGCAGTCTGCCTGATTGGCCAGCTGACCCAGTGCAATTTGTTTGACAGAACACCGCAAGCACTCGTCGGAAATATAACGCCCCTTACAATAATCGCAGCTTCATCTTTCAAAATAAATGTTAAGACAGTAAATAATGTCCTTAGTTTTACCATCAATTCAAGCCCGAAAGGGGAACAGAACAGAGTCGCTCACGTGACAGACACAGTGATAATGCTGGTATGTATTCGCAGTACACAAGCCGCGATAAAGGGGTCATGTGATGTTGCTAAAAAGAATGTTATTTTGTGTATTGGTGTAATGAAATGTGTTTATGCGTTACGTTAAAAAAAACAATATTGTTTCAATACTGTACCTATTGTTTCTCCTCTATGCTCTGCCTTTCTGAAACACGTTGATTTTTTAAAAAGCTCATCGGTCTGAAAAGCGATGGTGTGCTGTGATTGGCCAGCTATCCAAAGCATTGTGATTGGCCGAATACCTCAAACGTTTGACGGAAATGTTACGCCCCTTACCATACTGTTGATGCCTGTCTGGCCGGAGAGCAGGTAGGGCCCCCCCCCCCCCCCCCCCCCCCCCCAGAGGACGGAGGACAAAAACATGAAAACCCCTTTTAAAATTTAACAAACACCAGGCATTTGTGGCATCCAGTGGGGACATAACTACGGATTATAATGACTTATACTGTCACGGCGGGATGTAAGTGTGACCGGTGTAATCTGCGTTGTGTTTTTTTTTCAATGAGTAGTAACCAGACGGACATCAGCTGACGGTTCGACTCTTCTTTTGCTGATAAAACATAAAACAGTCTTTACAGTGTGTTTTTCGCCCTTCTTGTCTTTTCTCTCCCATGCAGAGACAGTGCAGAAAGGGAAGAGGAGGTGCAAAGACAGGAAATTAAGACTAACGCTGCTGTCAGAAATTTAAAGGGGAAGGTACACACACAGACAGGCATATCAGGTATACATCGTGAACATTTGTGTAATTCTACATATGAACATAATACTTTCTATAGCCGTTACAATAGCTAAAAAATATATCAACGATACATGTTTCATATCATTTGGTATCGATAATGTAGCTAATCAACTCATGGGGAAATATGAATAATTAAACATAACTAATTATGATTAATTATTAATACTTTAGATCCACTGTAGATATTTAGCTAACCACTCAGGATCAACTGTCTTGTCAATTCCAAGAACATTAATTTCCTGGTTAAGGGAAAAAACTTTCTTACTGTACAATTCTATAAGTGTGTAACGTAAATCTGCATGATTATTGACTCCGGTTTTGAGTAAACAATGAACACGTCAAGTGTGATACAAGTAGGTTTTATTAACTACAATAAACACTTAAACTAGTCTAACATATACATACACACAATTAAGCCGGTCTAACATACACTACACACACACACACACACACATACAGTTGGTATAGGACAGGGTTAAAGCTTAACTCAGCATAGAAAGAGGCATAAAGAATGGATTTTATGGAACACTTTGCATGTATATTCAACAGAACAAAGCCTTCAGGGATACGTCAGATTATGAGTTCAAACACACCTTTGTAAAAAAAAAAATTAACTGATACTTAATGCATCAATTAAAACGACTAAGTTTGATACTTGCAAGTCTCATCTGTCTGAAAGAGATTCCTGATGCAAATCATAAAGCTTCCCGTAGATCTTTGCTGATTTCGGGTCGATGAGAAGAACCAGTTTGAGTCGGTGTTACTTGATGAATGGAAAGGACTAGGCTGAAGAAAGGCCTGGCACAGATGCTTTTGTATCCTGAAGCGTTTTTCTCACATCTTTATCTTTGCTTCTGACCGAACCACCGACTGGGGGTTCACATGGAGTGTGGCCTTTTAAAGCCTGCAGAGATTCACGCCTCTCAAGATGGGTTCGTCCAATGAGGAAGGCTGAAATACCAAGCGGGAGGTTGGAAATACTGGGGAATTTTATGACTCTTTGTCTGTAAGCATGGTATTTTGAATATGTAATGCGTGGAGTGTTTGAGGCACAAATTAGTACCGAGTCTTGAACATCAACATGTTGACTAGGTATCAGAATATAATATACCCACTGGTTTCGCATAAGAAGGCGAATTCAAGATACTAGACATGAAATAGTTACTATATGAAATGAGTGGTTATCGTACGCATGATAAAAATATCTATAATACAACGATAAATACACCACACAGCAAAATATACACAATGCCTTGCTGAACAGAAAATGTGTGTTCATTCAAGAAGGTTTCCTATGAATAATAGTAGAACAGCCATTTATCCTGTGCTTTGTGTCCCTTTGTTTCGGGAGAATGCAGCTAAGTAGTCGGCTCGCATTCCACAAGGTTGTCAATGTATCGGGTTACCATGAAACCAGGGTCTGGTTCTGGCGTCCTGGGGTGTTACAAAGCATTTGTGAAATCTAGCTAACAAAATAAATATTGTGTGTTTGATTGGTCCAGACGCTACATAATTATTGACATTTTTTTATAACCTTTTTTAAAACAGAGCAATAGACTTTTTTTTTTTAATTTAACCATTGTATTTTTAATTTGCCCACTTAAGGCAAACAAAAACAAACGTATATATATATTATTATTTTTTAACAGCCAAACACAAAATAAAATTTAAACAAATATCTCCTTTCTTATATTTTATATGCAGATTAAATAAGTGTTAAGGAAACATTTGCCTGTCTCCTGAAGCCACAGGAGGGCGCAATGAGCAAAACTATGCAGCGCATATTAACCACTGTCACTCCAATAACTGGTCTTAAAATCGTGCAAAAGTCAAATAGTAACATATATAAATCAAATATAATTGTGTAAATTGCATAAACAATTATGAACAAAAAAGCATCACGTATTTATGCATTGCTTAACACAAAGAGCCGAATCGCCCATCACACATATTGCCTTTAAAAACATGACGAGTGAATGTAAATAAACTCACAACTCACGTCATGTTTTCTAAACGTTTTAAAATCGTTTAACGTGCATGACTGCTTTGCATCGATTGGCGAGACGTGATGTGCAGAAGTTTATGTGTCGTCTAAAATGCGCTGAATATGCGTTCTGTGTTAATGGCTTGGTTTCGGTTTTAACCTAAAAAATATCTTCTCTGCATTGAGCTTCTATATTTTTCTAATATTTTGAATGAATAACGCAGGAACTGCGCGTCTTGTGGGCTAGACTTAACATTAAAATGCAATAAAGTAACTTACATCATCATCACCGCATCTCTGGCGCCACTGATGACGGCCCTAACATCGATTGTACCCTTTTGCATTCAAATGAATGTATTTTAAATTAAACTAAGAGTAATTTTCTTTATCAAATCTCATCATAAACAGGCAGGCAGCATAATATGTGTGTTCGTGTTTGTGTGTGCTGTCTGCTTCACTCATAGTATGTGCCTATATCGTGCACTATATCGAAAAAATTTTCTATCGTCATCGAAGGTATACCGTCGATATATATTGATACCATTTTATCGCCCAGGCCTAACTTATACTGTCTGTTTACACGTTGCATCGCGCCTCGTAAACCCTAAAACCATGTCTGCATTTGTGATCAAAAATGACAAACAACAAGTGCTACTCTACACTGCTCAACTCGCGTTTAAATCATCAGTGGCAAATTATTTAAACATAAAAAACTTACGTACAGGTCTGTGAGTCAGAACAGCCGGCACTGTAATCTACTCTCTCAGGATCAGTAAACAGTCCTCCAAAAAATGTGCTGCACACATCTGAATATTTGGGTGTTCTGGAACAGTGTTGTAAATACGTCTTAACCACTGATTTCTAGTCGTGTTTTTTTTTGGAAGGCCAAACAAAGTAGTTTTTCGCTTTCACAACGAAACACACAGGGTCTTTATGAGATTGCGGCGGCAACAACAATACTACAGCAGAAATAAAAGTTACGCCTTCTTTCTTGGTGTGAACATTTGGGCGGCATTATGCAAAAATTTCCACATAGTGAGGTAGATATGTAGCAGCGTGTTAGAACAAGCCGTTTTAGGTAGGAGTGGCTGACTCTTAACTTTTATAAAGACTATCTATTTGGGTTGAGACTTTGGATTTGAGACTTTAGATTTTCTTTATGCACCAAGAGCTTTTAACAATCCAAAGAGAAAGGAAAACTTGAAAAATCGCATCATATGACCCCTTTAAAGTACAACAGTTTTAGCCATAATTGTAGGTCCTGCCGTTAAAATCAGGGATGGTCTTGGGGTTATGGCTTAATGAGACCATTTTAGCCTTGAACAGTTGCATATAAATTACAGTCAGGGCCACAGATATGAGATGGGTGCTAAAAGGTGCCAAATAGTTCTCCCCAAATCAAGGAGGATGCGAACAGTACCACTAGAATTCCCCCCCAGTGACTTCAAAGTTTCCAAAGGACAGAAATGATCCCCCACGGTTGCCAGGCGACGAGGGCTGGCTGCCGCAAACTACAACAGATCACATAAACACACACACACACACAACACACAACACACACACACACAACACATAAAGACCTTTACTTTATTTAGACAATAATTAATCAGTTTACAAATGTATCTGGTATATGCATGTTTTGTTTGTATGTTTCCCTATTAGATTAGATGAGTTACCACTCGTTATTTGTACTAGTTAAGCCATAAACACTGATATTCAGGTGTATGAATGTATCTCTGGTTTAATATATTCTAAATGTTTCTTTCTTGGTATCAATATTATCTGCTCTTTATTCCTCAAACTAGTGCTGGGCGGTATGACCAAAAAAATATTTCACGATATTTTATATACGCAAAATTATACCGGTTTCACGGTACAATGATTTTTTTTCATGCATGACCGGGTGTTAAACAAGATTGTATACTGATTCGAGGACATACGTGCAGATCTTGACGTAGAATGCCTATTTATGAGTGAACTATTGTCAAAAATACCACACAAAATGTGAATCTAAACTACGACCCCTTTTTATACATATGTTTACCGGAGTCACTCTCATTATAATCGCAGCTAGAGCCCTGCACGGGCCTCAAATTTAGGCCCTAGCCCTGCCCTGGCCCGAGACGCTCAGGCCCTATAGCCCGGTTCTTGTCCGACAGCTTATCAGAATTCTTGGCCCGAGTCCGACACAAGCCTGTCTTTTT
This sequence comes from Sinocyclocheilus anophthalmus, assembly GCA_018155175.1. Classification (NCBI taxonomy): domain Eukaryota; kingdom Metazoa; phylum Chordata; class Actinopteri; order Cypriniformes; family Cyprinidae; genus Sinocyclocheilus; species Sinocyclocheilus anophthalmus. The sequence continues at coordinate 171,542 of JADLZN010000260.1, forward strand.
TTTCCCCCTTCTCCCAAAACAGCTTATAGCTACTACTGTTTCAGCTATATTAATATAGTTCAGTTTTGTATGTAATTTCAAAGTGATTATATTTTGTTTAGTTTTTTAAAAGTAAATTTAGAAAAACGTTTGGAGAATTTTTCATTCGTTAAATATAAGTTTTTGTTTTTAAAGTAACAACCAAGCGGCCAGCGGCAGACAGTGAATTGATCATAGCATGTTTGATCAATTTAGCCTTCTCAAATTATCACGACTTGCCTAAAATAAAATCTAAAGATATAAAACAGTTCAAGCATATCACAATGTAAGTTTAAATGTTTAACCTATATAAATATGCGCTATTAGACGCATATCTAATCGTTTGTGCGGAGAGCTAAAGCNAGGAATGGTCATGATATTTAAGTAATCTTGGTATGGATGAAAATGTTTTATTTCAAACAGTATGTGTTGTACGCCACCTATATAGAAGTTATTAAACCCTGCAAAGACATTTCCCCACGGGAGCATGTGACTTGCATGATAAAGGAACCACACAGGGAGTGGCTAAGCCCAGCAGCCACTATCTGATTGGAACAGCGACCTGTGGGATGGACTTACGCCGCGGATCAAAACCCCACTGCAACACAGATTCGGTGCTTGTTTTACCCGATCAAGACGTCTGGCTTCCCTTTTGGTGTGCGACCAAAGCGCCTCACGAGCCATCTAAATCTCAAACACTTCAGTGAACTTCGCGATCTTCAAAGAGCTCCGAGTCTTGCAAACTCAGACTGTAGCAAACTGCTCAAGCTTCTGGCGTCATCAAGAGACCAACCAATCCAACTAGGGGTCTCCCAAAAGGACGTCATCCAAACGTCATTCCGGCGCCAGATCAACAGCCAATCAGCAACGGAATCCCCTCCAGCACCGCGTCAGTGACGGAACCGCCTCAGCGTTCAGCTGTCAACTAAGCAAAACGCAAGTACAAACAAAATCTTTGATCTTCTGAACTGACGCTGGTGAATTTAGTTAAGCAGTAAAGATAAGACAATCGCTGCTTGGTGTTCTCCTAGGCTGAATTTAAAACCACTCGCGAAAAACGAGTTAGGACTTTGAAAACTTCATGCAACTCTGTTGACTCATTTCCTTGAATATTTGTGTGTATGTGTGTTTTAGCTAGGTTTTTATGTAATCTAGATTAGCCAATAAAATTCATGTTTCATTTATAAAAAAAAGAATGTCTTGGTTCATATAATTTCAATGTTAAACCTATGCCAAACGATCCTTGCTACTTATCTCGTAGCTTACTTATAATAATTACCACTGTTAAGAGCTTACAAATAATCATAATTGTGTTGACCGTGGCCAGGAAAACACATTAAATTTGTTAAAAGATACCAAAAATAACTGGCTCGCTGGACGACCTTGATTTAAAGTAAAACTAACAAATTTGGAATGGTTTAACCAGGTGGACTTGGGACATTCAGACCCGAGTTCTAGCAAAACCTGAATGTAGTAATAATCATTAATTCCCTACAATTACAAATTAATAAGGAATAACATATGTCATTACAGCGTCCATTACACCTCAGCAGTGCCACGGGCTGATTGCCTCCATGCTACGCCGCATTGATGCAGTAATTCATGTAAAAGGAGGCCCTACCAAGTATTGAGTTCATGTACAGTAAATTAACATACTTTCAGAAGGCCAACAATTCACTAAACATGTTTTTTTTATTGGTCTTATGAAGTATTCTAATTTGTTGAGATAAATGTGAGCCAAAATCATCACAATTAAACGAACCAAAGACTTAAACTCCTTCAGTCTGTGTGCATGGAATTTATTTAATACACGAGTTTCACAATTTGAGTTGAATTACGAAATAAATGAACTTTTCCACGACATTCTATTTATTGAGATGCACCTGTATATGGCACAATAAAAGGAAAGAAGCGAACTGAGCCCCAATCGAAAACCCCCCCCCCTGAGCCCGATCTGTAAAAAAAAAAAAAAAAAAAAAAAATGTCCCGAGCCCGGCCCGAATGGACTCAGCGTGTCCAGCGGGACCCGACGGGCTTGCAGACCTCTAATCGCCGCATTGTCTGATAAAATCAACATGCATCAACACTAAAGAGCGGCTATGCGGTTGTTTTGGCTATATTTTTTTTTTGTCTCATGCAGCACTGCCTGCGTCTGAGTAACAAACTAAAAAAACAACAAACAAAAAAAAGTGCATAATATTAATAGACGAACTACGCTCATTTATAATTCCAAACAATCAGTAAGCAACAGGGGCTAGGAACGCTGTTTTGTACTCATTTATTGACGATGAATGCGCTGCTTCTCTGCCGTTCACTGCACAGAACAGACGCCGAGAGAAGTGACTTCTCCGGGAAAGTCAGACCTCGCGTTCGTAGGACAGTACTGGAGACATCTTCCAACTGAACCATAGCTAAGGTTCATCCAAAAAAGTCGCTAGGTTTGTCAGTATGTATATTCTATGGAAAAAAGTCGCTAAAAGGGTCTGAAAGTTGCTAAATCTAGTGCTAAAGTCGTGCTCGTGTGTGAGACGCGGTAGCTGATGGCAGGGGGTGGTGATATTGATGGGGTCCCCCCCCCCCCCCCGTGTGGAATTGTGGATGAGTTCTTCTGTGTCATCACGTTCTATTAGTTCTACAGCAGTTTCGGAGCTTTCACGCTTAGTAACACATACAGCTGTTCCCTCACCACAGAGCAACAGTGAAAAGGGACCCCTTTCAAACAGTGTTGCGTTCCCAACGTTGTTTAAGTGGTTTAAGTGGTATTGCGGTATTTAAAAAATTCATATCATAACAAAAATAAACACCGGTATTCGGTATGAACCAGTATACCGCCCAGCACTACCTCAAACAATGTACAGTATGTGATTGTGAAATGCATCATACGTTTTGTACTATATTTTGGGTTAAAACTGCACCAATTCCAGACCGGCCATAAACATGCAAATGGGTCATAAAGGGAGACAAAAGAAACGTCTCCCACTCAAAAATTCACACCTGGTATTGGCTATTCCACCCAAAGTTAGGTGTGAATAGAAACCCTCAAAAGTCATTAGCTCGAAATGATCTTTGCTCAGAAAACCTCTTCTTTTGAGACGACACTAAGACCCCTCAAGACTCTCCTCTTGAGTTTGATTCTCCGGCAGTTTTTATCTTCAAGTAACTTCGATCCACTGTGGACTTTCCTATCTTCAGAAGAACCAGAAGTAAACTTCCAGCTCACTCCTAACGAAAAAACTCAAGAACCGTTGTCTACCACATCAGGAATCTTTCACAACTGATTGTCTCTGTTTGCTGCTCACAGTTCGAAGTCACTGAATGTTTGATCCCTTGCTACATGCTAAGTTAATGCTAGAACTGTATGCAGGAAATTATTCTTTCTTGGCCAGGAAAATAATATTTCCTTGAATTGATAAATTATTATATTATCTGCTCGGTGGACGGACAGATCAAATAATGGTAATATTGATTCTGCTACAGTTAATTCTAATATCTAATCTAAATATTTATTATTAATAATAACCAGTTATAATTAGTCATAAATATTACCCTTTTGAGGGATGTATACATACTTAAACTATTAAGAAAACCGACTTCAGTAGTAGATTCAGAATAAGCGCCAGATTGTCATAGCAAAGTTGGAATTGACCCATTTTTTTTAAATAGCCTTTGTGCACAGTCAGCCTTGTACTTTTCTAGGTTAAAAAAACTGTTGTCCATATAATGCGTTGCACAAATTCGAATATTTGGGTTGTGCTGTTCTGTTGTAAATATATCTTAACCAATGATTCCTAATTGCAATTACTTCCGGAAGGCCAAATAAAGTGCTTGTGCTTTCACCTAGAAACACACAGCGTCACCCTGACATGCTGCTTCAACACTAAATGCTGTTACTGAAACCACACCTTCTTTCTTCGAGTGAACATTTGGGCGGCATTATGCAAATATTTCAACATAGTGAGGTAGAGTGGGGGGCGTGTTTGACTGAGCCGTTTAGCCTGGTCTCGGATAGCCTTCTCTTTAGATAAGAAAATATCTCTTTTTGAAGTGGACTTTGAGTTTTGTAACTCTGCAGATCTTATACATGCAGAAATAGCTACATAACACATAAAAGAAAAGGAAAAATAGAAATCGCATCATATGACCCCTTTAAAGTTAACATTGTATTTATGTGGCGTATCAGAGCGAATCAGACAATTTAAGATTCGATCAGAACATAGTTGAAATACGAGGAGCCGAATTCCACAAAGAGGCCCAAGACAACACAGATGATCGTAAATCAGATCCTAGCGCCAGCAAGTCTGAAGCAAGTCTAAATAGCAGCTTTGAACAGCTTGCAACATTAAAACAAAATAACACTTATTCATAATTCAACCTCCAGAAGGAGATTGTCATATTTGGGGCAAGTAACCAAACGTAATGGTCAAAGTTATAACGCATGGTAGAATAAATTGTTTGAGCAGATCTGATCCAATGCTTTTTGCCGTAAGGTTTTAGCGCTCTTTAGCTTACATGCCAAGTGCTCCTCAACCATCATGAGGAGATAAGCCATCTAGTCTCGTGACACTTTTCTTCTTTCTTTCTTTTACTTAAGTTTATTTTATTTTCTGTTGAGAGTTTCGTGTTCTGAGTTAAGTTTTGCTGCAAAGCTGTATCTCAGAGTCAAACCTCATCTGTGCCCGCCGCCAAAACTTCAACCAGACCACAACTCCGCATCATTCTTCAGCAGATGTCCAACGATTGGCTCCCCAAGACGTCACTTCAAACGACTACTGAACCTCCAGCCAATCAACAACCTTGGGAAACCCCCTTTCAGCGGACACCCCCACCGGAGGGAACTCCAGCAGATTTAATCCACGGATATAATCACCTAACACAGGAGACGCAAGTAAACCTCCAGCTGATTCCAGCAGAACTGGTGCATTTGATATGAAGTTTAATAGCCTTATTGAGAAACTCAATGTAAGGGTTAATTATATGTGACCCTGGAGCACAAAAGCAGTCTTAAGTCGCGGGGGTATATTTGTAGCAATAGCCAACAATACATTGTACGGTAAAAATTTTTTTTTTATGCCAAAAATTATTAGGATATTAAGTAAAGATCATGTGGGATTATGTGGGAAGATTTGCATAACGCCGCCCAAATGTTCACGCAAAGAAAGAAGGCGTAACTTTTATTTTCGCTGTAGTATTGTTGCTGCCGCCGCCATGTTGTGAAGACGCTGTGTGCTTCGTTGTGAAAGCGAAACTACTTTGTTTGGTCTTCCAAAAGAGGACACGACTAGAAATCAGTGGTTAAGTTGTATTTACAACACTGTTCCAGAACACTGTGTGCAGCACATTTTATGGAGGACTGTTACTGATCCTGGTAGAGTAGACTACAAATGGCACTGTTCTGACTCACAGAATGTAAGTATGTTTTTCATATTTAAAGAATTTGACACTGATGATTCAAAATAGGGCTGGATGATATGGCCTAAATCATATCACGATCTATTCTAATGTCGGTCGATACGATATAATTCGATATCGGATATGAACATATTATCTGAAATAGAAAATCTTTGGAACCTTATAAATGCCTTTCTCATCACGTTGGATCATTTTAATGCATCCTTGCTATATAAAAGTATTAATTTATATAATTTCTTAATGTACCTATGTATGATCACAGGAATAAATTACATTTTAAAATCTATTCAAATAGAAAGCAATTTTAAATAGTAAAAATATTTCAACATTTTACTGTTTTTGCTGTACTTTGGATCAAATAAATGCAGCCTTGGTGAGCAGAAGAGAATTCTTATAAAAAAAACAACAACAAAAAAAAACATAAACTTACTGTCAAACTCTTTGACTGGTAGTGTCGGGATTATCGTATAGATTGAAACAAACGTGCTTCAGCCAGAAAAAAGGGTATGAAAATTGCTCCGAGTCGCTGCAGAAAACTAAAAAATTGAACAACAACAAAAACTGGAAGTGTTGCTGGAGACGGGCTTATTTAAAATGAAAACTCATTCTCTCAGCAGGAGGCGCTTTTAGAGTGATAAAACTAGCGGTTTCTCCAGTAATGGCTGTAATCAAAGCAGCTCCGCTCATGAACGCTACTTTATCAGATAAAAATGCCATCGAAACTTTTCTGAAGACAGTCGGTTCCCTTCAAAAACATTCATATAAAACATCCACGCCACGTTTTGATTTTAAAATGTGCAGTGCTCATGTTTATTCAAAGAAGTCAAACACCACAAATAAATCAATGTATGGGAAAATGGTAATGTATATCGAAATATCGGAAATTTGTTTAAAAATCATATCACCATTATTGAAAAAAATTATATCGCGATACATATTGATATTGAATTATTGTCCAGCCCTAATCAAATGCGAGGTTTGGGCAGTGTAGAGTAGCGCGTGTTGTTTGCCATTTCTCCGATCACAAACGCAGGCATAGTTTTATGTTTACACGGTGCGATGCAAAGCAACGCGTAAAAAGACAATATAAGTAATTATAATCAGTAATTATGCCCCCACTGGACGCAACAAATGCCTCGTTTATAATGGGTTTTAATGTTTTTGTCTCGTCGCTCCGGCTGGACAGGGCATCATCACAGTATGGTGAGGGGCGTAACATTTCCGTCACACGCTTGAGGTATTCGGCCAATCACAAAGCTCTGGATAGCTGGCCAATCACAGCACCCCTCACTTTTCAGACCGATGAGCTTTATAAAAATCAACGCGTTTCAGAAAGGCGAGGTAGAGGGAGAACAACAATGTATAGTACTGTGGACAATAATGTGTTTTTAACCGTAAACCACATAAACATTTCATTACACTAAATACACTAAATAATGTTGCATCATATGACCCCTTTAAGTAATCACGATGCAAAATTGTGTCAAATCTTAGCAAAACATACAGTATATTTCATATATGTTCATTTAGATTTGTTCGTAACAATATAAATGCATAATATAATATTAAAATATAAAAAACTATTTTTAAATACACTGAATTATCGAAAACATTTTTGAACGATTACAATTTAAGTTTTTTTTATTATTAGCTAGTAAACAAGTAAAACTACACATTCTGAACAATTACACTTTTAAGCAACAAACGCCAAAGTGTAGTAGTTAGTTAGTAGTTAGTATTGCTACACTCTAAGAAAAGTCTGATAAAAAAAATAGGCACAATTACTATGTTTTAATATGAAGGATTTTCGGTAGTGATTTTCTTCCACAGTTTTTTTTTTTTTTTTACCTGGATTTGTAATTACACATGGTATTTTGTGTTTTCGGGTTACGACGGATAACGGATAATGTCCTGGAAAATTACTAGCACCTTTTCTATTTTTCTACATATTTTTCTTACAGTGTATTAACAGTTAGTACACTGTAGAAAAATAGAAAAGGTGGCGAAAAAATGGAAAAACAACCTGCGATTGTTGATGAGTTAGTAACTAACTCATCAACAAACGCAGGTACAAGCTATAGCCAACGTGTCTCACAAGGATAATTATTCAATTATTATTATTAAGTTGAACAATTGCAAATAGCAGCTAACTTAATTCCTGTGATGTGTGTACGAGTGGCGCGTGTGTCCGCTTTTTGGGTAGTGAAATGGTAAATTGTTTTTTTTTTGTTTTTTTTGTTATGCCTTATCGTTTAAGTCACTTATCAAAAGTTGCTAAAAGTTGCCAAATAAATTAAAAAAAATAGCTAAATTTGTTGCTAGCTGCTTTTGGAAGGAAAAGTTGCTAGGGTAGTCTGAAAAGTTGCTACATTTAGCAACAAAATTGCTAAGTTGGCAACACTGAATCCTAACAAACCATACAACAATGGAAAGCTTATTTATTCAGCTGGTCAGATTGATGCAATGTGGAGAAAGTGACCCTATGATGGTTTTGTGGTCCAGGGTCACAAATGATGGATGGATGTTCAGGTCTAAGAAATTGCACATATTGCTATAACTTGGGATTTCACATTTTAATTCTTTTAAACTAATTATTTCCTCACTTTCTCTCTTTCTGCAACTTGTGTGAATGTGTGCGTTTATGTGTTAGATTAGATTATGACTTAGATTTGTCCAATAAAATCTTATCTATTTTGAAAAGAGAAGTATACAGCCGTAAAACAGTGATTCTGTCCAAATTCGCTATAAAATCATAAACAATTCCCTTTGAGCTAAATTTGCCTGTTTCCCTTACATTCATGCAATATAATGATTTCTGAACGCAACACAATATTACATGGTAAACCACAAACTGTCAGAAATATGAGGTGTACATGACACCGTCTCACTTGTGATGGGATCAGCAGGTGCAGATGGTTTTAGTGACATACCCGAGAAGCCCATTTTAACCAGCAGCATATTGACAACTTCCTTCACGTGCTGCCTGTTACAGATGTCTGGGATCAGAAGGATGCATCTGTAATACTAAAAAAAATCAAAACAAAGCCATCAAATCATTCAATTCCACGTGCCGGTGAAATGAAGCCAGCTCAGTGAGCTGAAGCCACAGAAGCAGCATGTTCTTCATGTACCTTCAGATCCTTCAGCGGGATTTCTAGGAGTTTCTGTAGAGCGTGAGACCAGATGGTCTCCAGGTCCGCCAGCGCAGCGGTGAGAGAGCCGCCCGGCCCGCTGTGGATGTTCAGGTGTCCCCTGCAGACGGGCCAGTGGATGCTGTAGCAGTCTGCAGGGTTCACATACAACGCCTGATCACCAGAGACGGAGAGAGGACTGTTAACGCATGTCCAGCAGGCACAGCTGATGTGACGTGCTCTGTGTGCATTGATCAGTGTTTACATATGATTTCAATCTGCGACTGTGTCTCTTCAGAACACTTGGATTGAGCAGCTCGACGCATATGGATTTATTTTATAATCTCTTTATGAACCTAAGCTTGATAGTTTTGGTTGAGTGAACTAATAATGGAGGAACCGAAATCTCTCAGCTGTCATTAAAAACATCCTCATATGTGACCCTGGAGCACAAAACGAGTCTTAAGTGTCAATTTTTCAAAATTGAGATTTATACATCATCTGAAAGCTGAATAAATAAGGATAGGACAATATTTGGCTGAGATACAACTATTTGAAAATCTGGAATCTGAGGGTGCAAAAAAATCGAAATATTGAGAAAATCAACTTTAAAGTTGTCCAAATGAAGTTCTTAGCAATGCATATTACTAATCAAAAATGAAGTTTTGATATATTTACGGTAGGAAAGTTACAAAATATCTTCATGGAACATGGTCTTTACTTAATATCCTAATGATTTTTGGCATACAAGAAAAAACAATCATTTTGACTCATACAATGTATTTTTGGCTATTGCTACAAATACACCCCAGCAACTTAACACTGCTTTTGTGCTCCAGGGTCACAAATGTGTATCAAAGATCTTATGGGGTTGTAAAACAACACGAGGGTGAGTAGTACATTTTCATTTTTCAGAATTTCCATTTTTGACCTTTCGAATTTTACCTCTGAAATTATTGTTGATTTTGATTATGATTTTTAGATAATGCATTCAACAAAAATTTGTTTTACTATAAGCAGCAGTAACTGCATTTCATTAATTGCACAAATCTTTTTTTTGGATTTGTAAGTGTTTTATTAATTTTTTTATTAAGCGTGCAAAACATACGGTGAACACAAAACAGCAGTAGAACAGCAATGATAATAACAGCAATGAAAATAAACAGCAATGACATTCTGAAGAATAGTAGCAGTATTTAAGTAAGTGTTTTATTTTAAAGTAAAGGCACAATTTGGTCAAAAATAATATTGTGATTATTTGTCATATATTATTTTAATTATTCCTTTAACTGTAATATGATCAACATTTCAAGAAAACATCTCATATAGTTGCTGCTGAAACATCCAGACAAAAAACATAATAATGCCAATTTAAGTAGTTTTAAGGGTTCTTATGTGTTTTCATTTTACAGTTGTATGATTTAATTCATTCTTAGCCTTTCATCAAGTCACAAACCCCCGTTCAGGGCTAAAGGGATTGTTTGAAGAAAAAACAGTAAAATGTTGTTCCAACACTTGTAAGAAGATGAGTTCTGATTATTTTCAGGGCGTTTATGACAGGTTCTTGTCTCACCTCTTCTCCTACCAGATATTCAGGCTGATGTGTTGTATTTGTCCACTTCACTTTAGAGTTTGGGTCTAGCACAGCAGGACGTATTTGTCTGTTGTATAATCTGGCCTGTAAACACACACTCAGAAGTCACAAGCGTTCACAGTAAGACCTCTCAATACTGATTCATCTCCAGTATGACGCACCTGCTCTGCTGACACTGGGGTTCTTCTCACACCGTTGGACATTTTCTTGGACCAGATCACCCGGTCGACCATTTTTAGCCCATTTTGTCTCTGTTCATTGCTGTCTGCTGCCTACAGCATCAGTGAACAACGGGTGATAAAAAATATAAAATTCAATCAACCACTGATGTGTTTCATTAGCTGCATTACTGTTAACTCTCAACATCATAATGTTTAGTATCAGATTATGGAGAGGCAGTGAAGTTACTTGCATTCAGTCCTTCTCGTGAGAGGCACTGGTCCTCGTAGCGGCGCTGACCGGGCTGTTTGTGTCTGCGGGCGATGACCTGAGGAACGCTTATGGGGAGGGTGTCTGTAGCCCGGCCCATCCGCAGAGATTTGGATCCGGGATGAATCACGACTATGAAGTTGGCTTGAATTTGCTGAAAGTCACAATCAAGATTTCATTGAATTCATTCCGTTTCACTGAATTATGAGGTGCTTCCGACTATCGCAATTTTTCATTTGACTAATAAGAGTTCACAACTATCAAGTAAAGTGGATTGGGATAATCGGAGACACTTCCCACTAGTAAGACTCATTTACACAGAAGTCAGTCTCTTGCACTTGCCATTTCAGAATTTTACAGTAAACAGTATTTACATTTTCAAACACACTTCAGATTATGAGAAGCAAACAAGAACAGGTGTTTTCATAAGTGGGAGATGCAAAATGTTGACCATTATTCAACAGACATGAAAAACAACTGTTTCTAGAAAGAATGAAATCGCTGTTTGGAAATATAATCAATTCTTTCTAATATCAAAATAAATGCTTACTATTTTGATTATCATAATATAATAAATAAAAAACAATAACAACAAAATGAAATGGCAAAAGAGAAAACTTGCCATGTGAAGGATGGAAAGGGTCTTTCTGACCTCACAAATGAATGGGCAAAAATTCCCACAGGAATGCTCCAAAACGTGTGAAAGCCTTTCCAGAAGCTGTTATACTGTAGCGGCAAAGAGAGGACCAACTCCATAATAATGATGTCTATGCATTTAGAATGCAACATCATTTAAGTTCCTGTTTTAGTAAAGGTCAGGTCTCTCAGTGTTTTTGTTCATCCAGTGAACAAAATAATATTCATTAAATTATTTACCATTTAGTAACCTGAAGAGTACTGAGAGAATTGACTGTAATTAATGTTATTCCTGACTACAAATCTTTAAAAGCTCATTTAAACAGACTGCACTCACAAACAGCAATATACAAATCACTGTAGAAACCCTGATTCAAGTAATAAAAGCCACAAGTCTCGACAGAACACAAAGGATCATCATTATAACTTACTTTATTGATGCAAAGTGTACATACAACATCCACTACAACAGATCTTTCTGAGGACATTACTAAAAAAAGTGTGAGAGAGCAGTTATGTAATGTGTGTGTGTGTGTGTGTTGGCTGCCATGATCAGTCCCTCTGGCCCCTCAGACAAGGAATTCCCAGAGTAACGTCAAGAAACTGCGTGACAGCAGCGGCAGCCGTAGGAAGAGGAGTGTGATGTACTGAGTGATCGTCTGCAACGGAGCCCTATCTGAGCAGTATGCAGCTAAAACCAGCGTGTCACACCCCTGTGCGCCTGCATCGCTGTGCAGGCGTTTACCTGCAAAAGATAAACATATGGTTATTCTTGATGACCTCCCCTCGGTAAGTTTGTGTCAGGTTGCTCTGCAGGTTCTTCACTCGTACTAACCTTCCTCATCCTCCTCCGCCCATAGGAGGAGGGGTGGGACCCGCACCGTGGTTTATTCTGCCCATCCGTCTGCGCCCAGGGAATCCAGGAGGACTGCAAGAACATCACAGTGTAAACACACAGAACCTGGTCACATCATGACTACAAACGCAGTGGTTCTGCTGATGAAGGGTTGAGACGTACCCTCTGCCATCGCTGAAGCGAGACGATGCACTGCTCTGTCCATCTTTAGACAGATCTGGCTGAACGAGAGACTGGAAGCTGTGGAGACATTATACAGATCGTTAGCTCGGCCAGGTCGATCAACACTAGTACTATCAGACTGATCAGACCTCTAACATTAAGTGTTAAAGTTAAGAGTGTGTGTGTTGTCTTGCGGCATTTCTGCTCCGGAAATGAATGATTCCTCAAATCAGTGAGAGAGAGCGTCTGGCCAGTTGACACAATGGTCACTGCTTGTAGATCCATACTTTAAGGCCTTGCAAATTTATATGATTGGTTTTCTGTGATATATGTGACCCTGGAGCACAAAAGCAGTCATAAGTCGCTGGGGTATATTTGTAGCAATAGCCAAAAATAAACTGTATGGATCAAAATTATTGTTTTTTCTTTTATGCCAAAAATCATTAGGATATTAAGTAAAGATCATGTTCCATGAAGATATTTTGTAAATTTCCTACCGTAAATATATCAAAACTTTGTTTTTGATTAGTAATATGCATTGCTAAGAACTTCATTTGGACAACTTTAAAGATGATTTTCTCAATATTTAGATTTTTTTGCACCCTCAGATTCCAGATTTTCAAATAGTTGTATCTCAGCTGTTGTATCTAACAAACCATACATCAATGGAAAGATTATTTATTCAGCGTATAAATCTTTATTTCACAAAATTAACCCTTATGACTGGTTTTGAGCTCCAGGGTCACATATTTCAGCAATGAGTGTAGGATTGCATTTGTTTGCAATATTTCATCGCCACCTACTGGCGTAATGATGTAACTTGCATATATTCGTTTGTTAAAGCATTAGTTCACTGAAAAATTATCTGCTAAAAATTTGCCCAAACTCAGCTACAGTGGGGCAAATAAGTATTTGATACACTGCTGATTTTTCAAGTTTTCCCACTTACAAAGATGTGTGAGAGATCTGTAATTTTCATCGTAGTACACCCTCAATGTGAGAGACAGAACAAAAATAATCAGAAAATCCACAGGTATGATTTTTAAATAATTTATTTCCATTTTATTGCATGAAATAAGTATTTGATCACCTACCAACCAGCAAGAATTCTAGCTCTCACAGACCTGTTAGTTTGTCTTTAAGAAGCCCTCCTATCCTCCACTCATTACCTGTATTAATTGCACCTGTTTGAACTTGTTACCTGTATAAAAGACACCGGTCCACACACTCAATCAATCAGACTCCAACCTCTCCACTATGGGCAAGACCAAAGAGCTGTCTAAGGACACCAGGGACAAAATTGTAGACCTGCACAAGGCTGGGATGGGCTACAGGAAATAGGCAAACAGCTTGGTGAGAAGGCAACAATTGTTGGCGAAATTATTAGAAAATGGAAGAAATTCAAGATGACTGTCAATCTCCCTCGGACTGGGGCTCCATGCAAGATCTCGACCTCGTGGAGTATCAATGATCCTAAGAAAGGTGAGGGATCAGCCTAGAACTACACGGGAGGACCTGGTCAATGACCTGAAGAGAGCTGGGACCACAGTCTCAACGGTTACCATTAGTAACACACTACACCGTCATGGATTAAAATCCTGCAGCGTGGGCAAGGTCCCCCTGCTCAAGCCAGCACATGTCCAGGCCCGTCTGAAGTTTGCCAAAGACCATCTGGATGATCCAGAGGAGGCATGGGAGAAGGTCATGTGGTCAGAGGAGACCAAAATAGACGTTTTTGGTATAAACTCCACTCGACGAGTTTGGAGGAAGAAGAAGAATGAGTATAATCCCAAGAACACCATCCTAACCGTGAAGCATGGGGGTGGAAACATCATGCTTTGGGGGTGCTTTTCTGCAAAGGGGACAGGACGACTGCACCGTATTGAGGGGAGGATGGATGGGGCCATGTATTGCGAGATTTTGGGCAACAACCTCCTTCCCTCAGTAAGAGCATTGAAGATGGGTCGTGGCTGGGTCTTCCAGCATGACAATGACCCCAAACACACAGCCAGGGCAACTAAGGAGCGGCTCCGTAAGAAGCATTTCAAGGTCATGGAGTGGCCTAGCCAGTGTCCAGACCTCAATCCTATAGAAAATATATGGAGGGAGCTGAAACTCCATGTTGCCCAACGACAGCCCCAAAACCTGAAAGATCTAGAGAACACCTGTATGGAGGAGTGGGCCAAAATCCCTGCTGCAGTGTGTGCAAACCTGGTCAAGAACTACAGGAAGCGTCTGACCTCTGTAATTGTAAACAAAGGTTTCTGTACCAAATATTAAGTTCTATTTTTCTATTGTATCAAATACTTATTTCATGCAATAAAATGGAAATTAATTATTAAAAATTCATTACAATGTGATTTTCTGGATTTATTTTTTTTCATTTTGATTCGGTCTCTCAGTTGAGGTGTACCTACGATGAAAATTACAGAACTCTCCATTCTTTGTAAGTGGGAAAACTTGAAAAATCAGCAGTGTATCAAATACATATTTGCCCCACTGTATATCTGGATGTACTGAGTGGAAGAGTACATTTTCAGCAAATTTTCAATTTAGGCAAACTATTCCTTTTAATGACATATCAACATCAATGGCTATATTTACAGCAAAAATAATACTGTAATAATACATTATACAAATAAACTATATAAATCCTTTCAGTTTAATATTTGACACAAATTACACAATTTTCACAGTAAAAACCCTTCTTAATATCAATTCCTCGTTCACCCTTATTTCTGAATAAAATGTTTTCCTAGTAACATTAAAGCATGATAGTCCAGTAAAATATGCTCAAGGTTATTTGAAAGAAAATAGCATACTGATGACTCTTCACCTTTCAATATGTGTAGGTCTTGAGTGAACGCAACATCTTGTGTATACAGTTTTCATGACTTCAAAATGAAAACAGAAGAAATTACAACAGGGTTGACTACTCGTCTTTTGTTGTGAACACATTCATCTTATACTAATTGATTCTATTTTTTTTTTAAATATATATAAATTCAGTTTTGTTATAAATCCATATAAGTTCAGTATCAGTATCTTCACTAGCCTGCAGAAAGAGACTGACAGTGTGTCTGCAACAATGTTAATTATCCAGCATGCAGAGGTTTTATCAAAATTGCAGAAATGACTTGCGAGACTCTTGAAAGCATCGGTAATAACGTATTAATAACTACAGACCGGTCGGTATGTTTTGAACCATTGTTTACCAGCAAAAGTATGTTTATGAATTTAGTTTCTGCACAATTTCCAGCTCATTGGGATTTTTCGTTTTGCAAAGAACTAAAAAAAAAAGTAATAAAAACTTGACGTGGAAAATACAGTATTTTCAATTATGTTATAAAAAATGACTAAAACTAAAAAGTATCGTCTCGTTCATCTGTGGTGAGACCAGAGAACATGTTTGCAAGGCAAATAAAAGCTACTGAAACTACTGTCCCAGCTGGCCAGAGGAAACACACATGCAAATAACCTGAACTTACAACAAGCCGATGAACTCGACGGCACCCCAGAAGAGCTCGCTCAGGAAAGACCAGCTCCACCGGCTCCTGCTGTCCACCACCTGACCTGAGCACAGAGATGAAAACATGAGAAAAATACCACACACAACGAGCGCCAAACTAAATATATAACTTGTTATGTACGAGCAACGTGTAGCTTGGTCTGGCCACTGCAGCGCAAGGCTGCAGATTTACCAATCCTCCTCGCGTTATGATGAATATCTAATACACGACTTTCGTAAATGCAGAGGTTGTATTTTAGATACAGGTCAGCAAACGGATGAACAAACTGACCGATGAATATGTAAACTGAAGACCCAGAAAGATGACAAGAACATCAGCTTCATTTAATTAATATGTATTCACCATATAGCCTTCATAACATCCCAACCTGATATTATCATTGTAACATTAACAAAACCAAATGCTGTCGTATTGATAATTGACACAAACACATCAGAAATGTATGTTAGGCAGCAGTGACAAAAAACAAACAAACTAATAATATATTAGCTCTTGGCTGGCGTAAGAACATAACGCTAAATTACACGTTAGTCGCGTATGACAATGTACTATATAATAAGAAAGGTACAGGTTCGTCAGCGAAAATAACATTACTATTCTTAACAAAACAAGAGTTGTTTTCAGCACTCACCATTTGACACATAAACCATCGTCACTGCTGTTTAACCGGAAACTAGGCTTCTCTTCCGGTACTGCGCAATGGCGTCAGTGTTCGGTCGTGACGTTTGCTTTGCTTAAAGGGATAGTTCCCCCAAAAAAGAAAATTCTGTCATTAATTCCTCACCCTCGTGTCGTTTCAAACCCGTAAGACCTTCGTTCATCTTCGGAACACAAACTAAAGATATTTTTGATGGAATCTGAGAGCTGTCTGACCCTGCATAGACAGCAAGGCAACTGAAATGTTCCCAAGTCCAGAGACGTAGCAAGGAGATCTGTAAAATAATCCATGTGACATCAGTGGTTCAACCGCAATTGTACGAGGCTTTTTCATTGATTTTTTTGCATTCATACAGACTTTTGCATGCACAGAAGAAAGTTTTCCGTGCCCTCAAGAAACTATTCACATGCACACGGGAATATTTTGTGTGCTTACCCATTATTTTCTAGTTTTGTATATTATAACACATTTCCTTTGTGTGTCACTGCCATCTTACTATGAAGAAAAGAAGAGCATGGATCCACATGAATTAATAGAGATCTATTTGCCCAAAATCTGTCTTTCCTTAGGCTAGTACCTTCTGTCAATTTAACCATCCTCTGTGGTGGCAGAGAAACCATGACACCAAATACTGATGGCACAATACGGCTGTGTGCATTGTCCTATTTGCCAAGTTCAATGGTCTATAAAAGACTGGTACAGTAAAAAGAGTGTAAAAAATGTTAGGGCAATACATCATATTTCAAGGCCTTACAGCAGGGCTGCTTTAACGCATAGCCTACCAAGAAACCACACTGTGAAATGGGCTGATGGCACAATAGATGGATCCTTGTGCATTGTCCTATCTAAGTTTATGGTTTTCAACGAAAGTCCCTGTATATTTTTTATTTTTGCAAGTTCCTTTTAGAGGCTCTGTAATATTGTGCTAAGACTATCCTGAGAAAAAAACGTTCAATATACCTGCATTTTTGCCACCAAGAAAACGGCCTTGAATTCAATTCAGTCGTGTTGACATTCACTAAAGAGTCACTAACAGCTGGCCATGACAACACACTGACCATTCTTTTATTTTTTCTTAAATTTTATAATTTTCTTATAGAACAAATATTTTTTCCATACACTGCTTTCTTTTTTTTCATACTTTTCCAGACCTGGAAATTACTAAAATCTAATTCCATACTCTTCCAAACTGCGTAGGGACCCTGTAAATCGCTGGAACGTGACTCTATTGCGTACAACAGCAGAAGCTAGAGATTACTGTTTACAAAGTTTTAAATAGGGATATTTGTCTTACAAAAATACATCGATTCGCTTCAGGAGGCCTTTTATTCACCCCCCCGGAGTCGTGTGAGGCACTTTTTATTATGGATTGATGCACTTTATTGGACTTCTTTGGACTATTGAAAAATAACACCCATTCACTGCCATAATAAAGCTTGGAAGAGCCAGAACATCTTTTAATATAACTCAGACTGTATTCGTCTGAAAGAAAAAAGTTGTGTACACCTAGGATGACTTGAGGGTGAGTAAATCATGGTTTAATTTTCATTTTTGCGTGAACTATCCCTTTAAAGCAATGGGGTGCCCTGCACGTCAAAAATTATACTAAAGGGGTACCATGTGCGTCATAAAGTAACGCCAAAGGGTCCTGACCAAGCGACAATATGTGACGAGTTGGGAGTAAGAACGTGTTGACA
Organism: Sinocyclocheilus anophthalmus; assembly: GCA_018155175.1. Classification (NCBI taxonomy): domain Eukaryota; kingdom Metazoa; phylum Chordata; class Actinopteri; order Cypriniformes; family Cyprinidae; genus Sinocyclocheilus; species Sinocyclocheilus anophthalmus. The sequence continues at coordinate 189,662 of JADLZN010000260.1, forward strand.
AGACAGATCTAATAAAGAACTGCAGAGTGAACCCTGTGCACCTGAAAGTATTGTTAAGGGTGGTGAGACATCTGCAGAGCAGGAGATATCTGCACCTGTTAAAGGACATGAAAATGAAAATGAAAAAAGAAAAAACAAACAGTCAGACCACAACTCTTGAGACATTTCCCTTCTCACATAAGCGATTGCAGTCACAAGCAGTTTTGGTTCTAAAAAAGAAAGAGTAATTGAACTATGTGTTAGTTTACAATTTTAATTATTATAGCTATGTATTGTGGATATATATATAATATTATATCTAATATATATATATATATATATATATATAAATGTGTGTGTGTGTGAAGGAGTGAAAAGAGTGTAATTGGATTCATCCTGGATTCATCACGGCCTTTATAAAATATAAATTTTATCCTTTTGCATGATTATTGATAATTGTTATTAAGTATTTAACCTCAATTGTTAGTTGATTGAATATTCTTATTATTATTTACCATACACCAGTGAGTAGACATTGAAAATGTATGTGTATTAATATCTTTCTCTCTCTTAGTGAGAAGTTGGAAGGTGTAACTAAGCTTTTTACATGCTGAGTTTTTATTCTCTCCATTTCGGGTCACTGTGACTGCCCAGGTCACAGCTGTCCAGGTTCTGGAGGTCATTGGGACCTCTCATCTATGTGACCAACAGAACATTTATGATATTTCTGTATGTCAGAGAATAACTTTAAATAGTTTCAGTGAATTTCTCCTCTCCTCTGAGAAGCTGTACTCATTGACTGTGTGTAAAACCAAGCACCTGATAAGGTTCAGGGCCGAGCCAGCCAACCTTGAAGAAGATAAGTCTGTCGTCACCCAGATGACCTGTTACGTCTGACCCCTGATCGCTTGTCACCTAATAATCACCGGAGATATGCTTCGAACTATATGTCCATGTGTGGAGATTCTCTAAATTTATCTGTTTCAGCCAAGCAGAATCCTTCCTACCAATATGCCTTGACGTAATTAGTGACCTCTGTTAGAGTATAACTGTTGGTGTCTCGAGCATGTACTGTATGCAGAGCGGCCTAAGAACTCCTCGCGAGTATTGAAGCTGACTTCTGCTGATGAAACTACAACATTTTCTTCAGTAAATTTCAGTAAATCTTCAGTAAATTTTCTTTAGTGAAACTTTCTTCAGTCTTCAGTTGACTTCATGTCTGACTCCTGGTCTTCATTCCTCATTCCTGGTCATTGGGTTTAACTGTAAATCCCCTACAGTATACACAGAGCTGGGTATATATAAATTGTAGTCCGTTACTGATTCCAAATTACATGACAAAAATTGTAGTTAATCTATTACATTACACGTTTTAGGTAATATAATTAGACTACTTTTTGATTACTTTTGACCCAACTCGTTAATCACAGTGATTTTGATAGGATTATCTTGTACCATATTGATATAAAAATAGAAAGAGAAAGAAAAAAATTCCATTTGTTGTAATTAACAACATGCATTAATGCATTATACATTACATTACATCAAGGAACTGCAGGGGGTTCATGAGTTTAATTAAAAGCTAATAATTAAATCATTAAAATGTACAATTAAAATAAATCATTTTAAAAGAACATCAAAATAATAAAATACTACAAAAATTTAATATTTTATACCAAAAAAATGTTCCCACAAGGTCAAAAACGACTGGTATTACTATTTCCCGTAACATAGGGAATAGCAGGACACACACACACACACATGATCAGCCACAAGATTAAAACCACCTGCCTTTGTGCCTTATTTTGTCTAGGATATGTACAGTATAGGTTCCCCTCATGCATCAAGGCATGGACTCCACAAGACCGCTGAATGTGTCCTGAACATAAAGACATTAGCAGCAGATCCTTTAAATCCTGCAAGTTCCAAGGTGGGGCCTCAGTGGATTGGATTTGTTGGTCCAGCACTTCCCATAGATGATCAGTCGGATTGAGATCAAAGGAAATGAAGGCACCTTAAACTCTTTGTCATGCTCCTCAAACCTTTCCTGAACAATTTTTGCAGTGTGTCAGTGTGCATTATCCTGCTAAAAGAGGCCACTGTCATCAGGGTAAACCATTGCCATGAAGTCTGCAATAATCTTTAAGTAGGTGATATGAATCAAAGTACCATCCACATGAATGCCAGGACCCAAGGTGTCCCAGCAGAACATTGTCCAGATCATAATACTTACATATACTGCCATAATACGGCCTGCCTTCTTCTCATAGTGCATCCTGCTGCCATCTCTTCCCCAGGTAAACAACGCACAATCTTCTTCCACTGCTCCATGCTCACGTGCCCATTGTAGGTGCTTTCGGGGGTGGACGGGTCATCATGTGCACTCTGACCGCTCTGTGATGCATGTTCTGACACCTCTCTATCATGGCCAGCATTAGTTTTTTCAGTGATTTGTGCTACAGTAGCTCTTCTGTGTGATCGGAGCGGATTCGTTTGATCTTTGGTTAGATGGCTACTAACCACTGCAGACCGGGAACACTCCACAACACTTGGCGTTTCAGAGATGCTCTGACACAATCATCTAGCCATCACTATTTGGACATAATCAAAATCACTCAGATCTTTGCGATGGTCAAGTTTGGTATGGCATATTAATTTAGCTTTTTTATTATATGTTGAATGACTTTTCTTTCTTTTTTCCCTTTTTTATGGAGAAAATATTTTTTACTGAGAGAATTTATAATTTATAATATCAGGATTTATAATTATGTGTTCAGTTTGAGCTTTTTTTATATTCAGATTCAAAAATATATTATTCCAATTTATTAAAAAAACACTTTTAAGGTGGAAGTGTGGCTGAATGGGTAGCACTATCACTTCACAACAAAAAGGTCCCTGGTTTGAGTCCTGGCTGAGCCCTTGGCCTTGCATGTGGAGTTTGTAGGTTCTCTCGTGTTGCTGTGGATTTCCCTCACAATCCAAAGACATGCATGATAAGTGAACTGGAGACAGTAAGTTGCTTGTAGGTGTGAGTGTGTACATGTCTGTGTGTCACTGTGATCGACTGGGTGTTTCCCAGTAAAGCTGCATTTGTTTTGAACAAATTATGGCTCTAAATGTACCACTACTAATGCCTTTGTGTAAATTAGACATTGGAAGGGTAGAAGAGCTGACTCCTGACATATGTTTCTGTGGTGTGGGAGCATCAGAGCTGAGAGAATTAATCAGTCCATCATCTAAAGATGCTGCTAATAAGCAAGTCCATTTAATCAGTTAATGCACAGACCCTCACAAAGCTTCACATATGGTGGAGGAAAAGTCAAGAATATTATCTATAATATGATTAAAGGGAGTTTTAATTGGATTAGCACATTAATTTAACTGATCTAATCTGAATGCAACATACATCCAATTTAAATAACGAAGAGCTTTTTGTTCATCAAAACAGAAATAACAGAGCAGCACAATTGTGCCAGTAATGAACAATACAACCTCAGTTCTAGTGAAAACATTCAAGGAAACATTTTTTTTATTAATTAGAAGGGGTTAATCCTTCATGCATGCAACTGAGAGTTGTGTAGTAAGTGATCTAAGTGGTTATGACGGAGAGACCTTGTTGCTCCTGCTGACAGATGATGCTGTGGTCTCTTCCTCTGATTCTTCCGGCTCAGCGGCCCACAGGTTTCTGCCACAGAGTAGGAACGGCACAGCATGCTCTCTGAACTGATATAGAGAAAGAGTTCTGGGTCATATCAATCAATCTTTGGTCATACTTTTATTATTACAGAATCAAGGTTTATTGCATTACTGAGCCTGGTTTTGAGGAATTTTTGGTGACCGTTTAAGTGATTAATGTAATTGATTTATACAATCCAGGTCATATTTGACTCAAAAATCTAAATTAAGATTGTATGCATTGTGACATTTTCATATTTCACACAAATATTAGATGGTAATAATCATGAAACCCTGCTAAATTTTTAGACACAAGCCGTTGATGTTGTCTAGATTGGCGGTTTTCAGTCCTGGTCATGGGGACCCACAGTACTGCACATTTAGCATGTATCTCTTATCTGATATGATCAGTTCAGCTCTCTCTTAACAAGCTGATGATCTGAATCAGAATATGCAGTGTTTTGTTTCCCTAAAACCAGGACTGGAAATCCACTGTTCTAGAAAGCACACTGACTCACCTGTCTGTTCATGAATATGTAGATTATAGGGTTGAAAACTGTGCTGCTCTTGGCCAGATACATGGGAACGGTGGCGATCACCGGGTCAATGTAAAGGTTCGGGTCTAAGATCACAGATAGTGCAAATGCAGCATAGGGCAGCCAGGTGAGCAGGAAGGCCATCACCATGACAACCACCATACAGGCCACCTGTGTCTCTGCCCTGGCAGTGCTTCCTCCCTCTGACATTTTCAGTTTGGTCACCTGAAGGTAAAATAAACATGCTAACCTCCTGAGAATTTAAAATCTAAAGTTTAGTTAAAATATTAAATAGCATTTGCTGCGTATTGAATAGCAAAACATACTGACCCCCATTTTAGGGACTTGTTTAATATTTTGTATATTTGGACTTGACATCTGATATTATACTGTTACAAGCAACAGCATGTGCTGCATATCATTTTTTTAAACAGGTTTTTTGAATATTGATCATTAATAACATATTTAATTACCCTAATTTGATTAGACAATATTGTCATTACAGAAGTAGTGAAACATACAAATTATATAATAATTTTTTTTTTTTTAGATCAATTCTGTAGTATACTGGACATCAATTAAAAAAAATTATATACTGTATATAAGGCATTTATATGTATGAGGTGGCAAAAAAAAAGGGTACACTTTATTTTAAGATGTCCTTGTTACAGTGTAATTATGCATTTAAGTACTGTGTAATATTAATTAACTACATGTACTTACTATATGGTTAGGGTTAAGGTTTGGCTTAGGGTTACTTTCATGTAATTATGCATGATTAATTGTTATTATAATAGCAAGTACATCTAACATGTGTAACAAGGACACCTTAAAATAAAATGTTACCACAAGCTTCCATGCATTTAGTATGAACAAGGATTTTTGTAGAAATACTCTGAAAAAATAACTGTTGGCATAGAATGTCAAACCTCGCTCCTGAAGGGGCATCTTCCTCAAGAGTATAGTTCCAACTTCACCTTAATTAAACCACAACTAGCTAATCAAGGTTAGCTAAATTAGTTTGATATTACAAGCAGGTGTGTTGAAGCAGTAGGTAATAAAAACGTAATACCACAATTTCTAGTAGAGACATATATGTAAAATGACAAATGACTTCCTTTACTACTACTCTATCAGCATGAACTCTTCCTACCTGCCGTAGGGTCCACAGGAGGCGAGTGTAGGAGATGATAATGACAGAGAAAGGCAGTGCAAAGCACAGAAGAAAGTAACACATGATGTAGGAGACGTTGGCCAAATTTCTGCTGTACCAGTCTGGTGCACAAGATGTCTGCACACCCTCCAGCTCATAGCTACCCCATCCAAAAAGTGGTGGAGTGTTCCACAGGAACGACCAGACCCAGGCGATGACTACTCCTGCTACTGCATGTCTCGTCTGGAAGGTGACTGAACCCACTGGTCTGCAGACCACCACACATCGTTCAACTGCAATTATCGCAACTGAGCATAGACCAGCAATTCCTAGGAGTAAGTGAGAGAACCTCTTTTAATAAATCGCATTACTAATTTTAAAGAAAAAAGTGCCCCATATCGAGATCAGTGGTCCTGAACTGGTCAGAGCTGACTCAAAAATGGATCGCAGATATATTCTGATCATGAATGTAGACAGCAGGGGGAAAAAATTATAATTGCAAATGTAAATAATAATATCCATCTAACTATTTAACCATCTATAATGGTCATTCATGGTCAATCAAATTCAATAAGACATAGATGAAAAAGGTCCAAAATAGATACTCACCAAAAAAGGCAACGGCGAAACCTTCTAACACACATCCTACCCTGCCCAGGCTGAAGTACCCCATAGCATTGGTCACCATGGTTGGCAGCCCACCAAATGTTGCACAACCAAGATCAGCCACAGCTAGGTTGACCAGGGCGAAGTTCAGTGGCTGCTGCAGCTGCCTGTGCTTTAACGTCACCACGATTACAGTCATGTTCAATATGATGCCAAAAACAGAGAAGAAACCAATAATAACTGCCAGAATAGTGTAGCCCATCCTTGGCATGATGGCATCATTCACTGCACTGGTTGGAATAGCACTTCCCGGTGCAATAATGCCCATTTTAGTTGCCTCCATTTTGAACTGAACTTCATACAAGTAGAGAAGACTGACAGTTGAGGAAAATGGCATAGGAACGGTTGGCTTTAGCCAGAGATATAAAGAATCTCTGTCTGAGGAGGGTTGCAAAAGCTACACTGCCCTTTTTATGTCTGAATATGGCCTGCTGGCTTACAGGGGAAATCCTTAGATCCGGATTGTGACTGGAATGATTCTGTCAGATTATGCTCCTGGAGATCTATGATGGCACTAAGCTTAATTGCAGAATCAAACCATCTTCCTGCCTTCTTGACCAATGAGGTCACAGTTAAAGACATTTCACCCTAAGTTCATTTCATAGTAAGAAGAGCCTTGCATTAGAAAAAGAACAATCTAACCTTCCTTTCATAAGATTAAAATCAATGGGTAAACTACATCCCATGGAAAGGCCTGTGGGGGCCAGATCCCCCATCCAGACTAGTTTGCCTGCCTTCTGAATCATAACAGTTAGTTAGGATACTGGTTACTGCCGTGTTTTATAATGATTTATGCTTTGTGAAATACTCTTTAATGTGATGGCCTGTTGCCATGGAGTTTCCTTGCCTTCAGTCCGAGATACAGGGATAGGCTCCAGCATCCCTGTGTGTTGCTTTGCTGTTGATTTTTTTTCTATTGTAATACATTTAGCATACTGTCTTTCACTGGTATCTGTTCTTTAAGCACTGCAGAACTGGGGAGGTAATTTGTGAGGTAATTAATTATCTATGTATAGCATGACAAATATACCTACAGCCACTTTTATTCTCTGTCAGTAGCTGAAGCTATGGTAACTCTGCCCAGGAATAGTGATGCCTAAATAAAATCACACCAATTGGTGGCCACTGTTTAATCGTCTCGTAATCTGTCTGCCCTTCCAGATGCACGTCTCACTGTGCATGAAACTGGGGTTCTGCACCATTTTAGTCAGATTTTCTGTCCTCATGGTCGAGATTATATCTTGTTAACCTGACTCACATCTCTGTACAGGGTCAGCGGGATAGAACATTTTCTTCCTTTTGTGTGATGACAGTGCATCCTTTGTGAGAATTTGTGATTTGGTGCGAGCTGGAGCATTCTGAAGCCTAACATGTGAGAACAACAGTGATCATGGCCTGCTCGTTTTCGGGTTCACCTCCTGCATGGGGCTTTCCAATGGAGGACAGTAGCATAGTATTTTAAGTCGTCAACTCACCGTTATTTATATAGCGCTTAAACAATACTGGTTTGGGTCAACCTCGTTTACGTATTACGGAAACTGGTTTTGTCATATGCAAGAGGACAATAAAAAAATGTTTTCAGTTAAAGTCAGTTCATAGATGATTCAGTGATGTCATCTCCATTTTCCTCCTCGTCCATAGTGCTGTGCAATCAAGCCGACAATATTGCCAGAAATTAACCATTCCCAACTAAGCAAGCCAAAGGCGACAGTGGCAAGGACCAAAACTCCATTGGTAAAACTTTGGGAAAAACCAGGCTCCTCCTGTCTTCCAATGTCTAATTACGCATTGCATCGCGCCGCGTAAACATAAAACCATGTCTGCATTTGTGATCTGAGAAATAACAAACAACAAGCGCTACTCTACACTGCTCAAAACTCACGCTTGAATCATCAGTGGCAAGTTCTTTAAATATAGAAAACTTTCTTACAGTCTGTGAGTCAGAACAGCCTTGTAACAGCATTGTAGTCTACTCTCCCAGGAAAAAGTCCTCCATAAAATGCGCTAGACACATCTGAATATTTGGGTTTGAACTTGTTCTGAATCTGATGCAACGTAACCCGATTTCTAGTCGTGTCCTCTTTAGGAAGGCCAAACAAAGTATTTTCACTTTCACAACGAAACACACAGCATCTTCACAGCATGGCCGCGGCAGTGGCAGCAACAATAAATTATACGCCTTCTTTTCTTTTGTTGCGTGAACATTTGGGGGGCTTTATGCAGATCTTCCCACACAGAGACGTAGACATGTGGGGGGTGTTTAAACGAGGTTTTTTAGGAGGGCGTGGACCAGTCTTAACTTTTAAATAGAATATCTCTTTGGGTTTGAGTTTTTAGTCTTTGCAACTTTAGGGATCTTATCTATTCACGAACAGCTTGTAACACTCCAAAGAGAAAGGAAGACTTGAAATCGCATCCTTTAATTTAAATCGCTAGCGCAGCGCAGCTTGTCATTCGTGTTTCCTACCGTTTCTTTTTCTCTCTCTCGCTCCGTTTCTATTCTCTCTCGCTCACCAGTTCATCAAACAACTGTGGTAGGTCGGATATCATTCAACTGTAACGTTCGCCTTATCGCCCAAATTACATGGATTTAAAATGGGGTCAGATTAAACTGTACGAGGTAAAATAAGTGTTTTAAAAAGATGAGACAATGACAAATGTAGAATGAATAAATAAAGTGTATTTACAATATTCACAGATCGAAGATCGATGGAATTTTTTGCTTGAGTCTCCTGCTTATCAAACTTGTCTCCTGAGACAAAAACTCTAACATTCTCACAAAGGTCTCCTTTTAAAGCTTTAAAAGAGATCTCAACAACATCACACACTGTGCTCAGATATTTCTCCTTGTCTAAAGACTCTAAACACTAATGAAACACTGTGCTCAGATTTTCCTCTTTAGCTAAATAATCAGGGGGTCTCACATTTGTCTCCTTTAAAGCTTTAGAAGATATCTCAACAACTTTACAAAGTGTGCATTAAGTGAAGTACTTGAAAGGCACTAAATAAAAAGGGGGGGGGGGGATAATAAATTCAGAGTTAAAGGCTATATTGAGAGAGAAATAATGCATAAATAAGGATAATGTTACTTTTTATAGGACAAAGTTAATGTACTTAGGCACATAATTTGTTGTCGGAAATAGTAATGTACCGGATGCCTTAAAACTGATTTACAGAAAATGTAACCCTAGAGCTTTCTTTGCTGAAAGGCACATAAATGGCTTATGACTCAGTCTTGATTATTAACTGACTAATTTGATTATTAATACATATAATATGGAATAAAAGTTTGAGCTCATATTGAGGCATTTGACTTAGTGCACACTTTGTACATTGATTACGAGATCCCTTCTGAAATTTAGAGGAGACAAATGTGAGAGATCCAGAGTCTCAAGCTAAGGAGAAATATCTGAGCATGGTGTGTGATTTTGTTGAGATCTCTTCTAAACTTTTGAGGAGGCAAATGTGAGAGATCCAGAGTCTTTATAAGGATACATATCTGAGCACAGTGTGTGATTTTGTTGAGATATCTTCTAAAGCTTTAAAAGAAACAAATGTGAGAGATCCAGAGTCTAGCTAAGGATAATAATCTAAGCACAGTGTGTGATGTTGTTGAGATCTCTTCTAAACTTTTGAGGAGGCAAATGTGAGAATGTTAGAGTTTTTGTCTCAGAAGACACGTTTGAGAAGCAGGAGACTCAAGCAAAAGTTTCCATTCAATCTTAAAGTAACCTCATTTCTGTCTAGGATAAATATTTGAGATGTTAAAGAGATATATTTTCCTTTCTTATTTTTTCTTCCCTCTGGTTTGCTTTAAATTCATTCATCCACACCATTTTCATCAAACACAATACATGCATTGTCATATTTGAAGTTGTTTTATGTAGACAGTGTTTTATTGCACAGTGATTTAACAGAGGAAACCATGATCTATAATTACATTCATGCAAAAATGGGTTGCACAAGACAACATTTTAATATTTTAATACTAAACAAAGCAAACCACACCACCAAAAAAAACAAAAAACACTGGGACACTAGTGTTACCTAGTAGACATTAGTTGTTAACAAAAAAAGGTTTTGCTCTTATACTAAACATCTTGCACTTGTAAGTCCTTTCTAGTGTGTTTGGAAAATGTGGTGTATATAATGCTGGGCATTGAAGATAAATGTAAACATTTAAACTAGTAACCCTTGATATTCTAAAATGTTTAATGCTATTTAAATGATAGTTTTAGTATTTACAATATTAGTAAAAGATTAACATTTCTCCTAAAATAAAACTGAAGACATCTTAAGACAAAGCTGATATATTAATGAGACATATAAGAGAATCAGCGCTTAGTACTCTGAGTGTAGAGTAACCTCTGTCAGAGCCATAGCAAACACGTGAAGGCATATCTGAACCTCAGACCACATGGGTTCGAATCCCAGCTAAAGGTACTTTCCTGCTCCTGTTCCCTTCTCACCTGTCCAATTGTTTCCTGTCTCTACTCCTACTGTCCTTACCATTGAAGGTGAAAAACCCCATTGCAATAAAATTCCACCTCTGGGTAGTAATTATTTTTTATAATGGACTCTTGCAAGAGATTTCAGTAAGACAATAAAGCGATCTCCCATGTTTCTCTCCCATTGTCATTTTGGATTACTTTCTTTCAGAACTTTCTCATGTCTCAGTTGTGTCTACTTTTATTTATCCTAAGGTTTTTTTAGGAGAAACATCTGAGACACTGTTGAAACTAAAATGAGAAATACATGAGAATCACCACTACGTCTCCTGAGGTTAGAAAGAGCGAACTCTGAGCAATAAAATATTCCTATAATGGAGTCTTGTTAGAGATTGCAGCAAGACAATAAAGATATATTCCAGGTTTCTTTCACCACAATCTCAGTTTTGATTATTTTCTCTTTTTTTTCTCAAATGTTTCTCATGTCTCATTTGTGTCTACTTCTGTTTCTACTAAGGAATTTTAGGAGAAACATCTGAAATGCTGTTGATACTAAAATGAAAGATATATGAGAATCTCATCTAAGTCTCCTGAGCTTAGGAAAAGCAAACACTGAGCAATACATTTTTCCTATGGGAATGGCTGCATCACATTTGTTATTTTGCTCTCTGAAATAAATATTATTGCATGGACATATCTTTTTAGATAGACCTCCATCTCCTTCCTCCCCCTTTTTTTTTTTTAATTTTTTTTACTTTTTTTTAAACCAAGTATACTGCTGCACTGCATAATTTAGTGGAGTAATAATGCGTGAGATTGCATTCTAAGATAATGATTTGTTAGGGATAAATAATGGATTATTTACCATTCATCTTAACTGAACACTCTAAAAATGCAATGAATTTACAGAATATTCATGGATGATAATTACTAGTTTTACAGCATTGTTTACAGTAGTAGTTCTGCAGTTTATTAAATTAAATAGCAATCGTATCAACCCTTTCCCAAACGAGTCTACTGCCTTTTAAATTATGGATGGCATTTATGATTTGAGGAACTTCCACATTTAAAAAGACTGAAACAGATCCTTTTAAATAATAATGTTGCAAATAATCCTTATCTGCCCATTTGACTGAATGAACTGTACATTTTCAGTCAAGAAAATAATCTAGTGCTTGGCATTTTAATTTGACATTGTTCAAATGGTTCCATAAAGAACCTTTAACATCTGAAGAACCTTTCTGTTTGACAAAAGGTTCTTTGTGGCGAAAGAAGGTTCTTCAGATTATAAAAAGGTAAGAAAGAGATTGTTCTTTAAAGTACCTTTGACTGAATGGTTCTTTGTGGAACCAAAAATGGTTCTTCTATGGCATCGCTTGAAGAACCTTTTGAAGCACCTTTATTTTTAAGAGTGTAGCTGCACATTAAAACAGAAAGTGCTGGCCTGGTCTCCTCTATACTATTTGTGGGAAATGATCTGTATCTCTGTGTTTCAGGTTCTTAGAATAAGAGTGTGGTTTTGGCCAGCAGCGCCATTCAATTGTTGGATGAGAGAGAGTCGCCCATCGCTGCAGGTACCACACTCGCCCTCTAACCTTGCATGAATATGTCATTTTGCATTATTGACACTATTTTCCTAATTAATACTGTTCAGTTGCTTTGTCACAATCTGTATTGTTAAAAGCGCTATATAAATAAAGGTGACTTGACTTGACTTGAATATCACTGCTTATTTTACAGAATCATACGTTTTTTTTTTTTTTTTTTTTTTTTTTTCCTTCTCTGGGCACAAAATTTTGGAATGTTTTTATATATGAGAGGGATTGTGAGATGGAGAGCTAAAGACATAATCCATGTGAGCAAAAAGAAACACTACACACAAACAGTAGGAATGGATGAAATGAAAGAGAATAACACAGAGAGAAAATTAGAACGTGTATGCTTGAGCATAAGCCTGGAGGAGCACTCACTCACACACATACGCTCATGCACAAATGATTCATGTTATAACTGACAGAGAAATGAAGTAGAAGAGACAGATTTTCACCCTCTACTGCGCATGATTCATTGTTTTGCTGGAGCAGACATACACACAACTAAAATCAAGTTCTATACAGTATTTCATGTTGTTTATTTTATATATTTTAAATTTGATGTATCTTTTACATCTTTCATTGTTATGCTTTAATGCGAATCACTAAGGAACACATTTAACAATTATTTTTTCATACAAGTTCATACACATATACCACAGATATATGACAATTTGAACTTTCTGGCTCAATGAGTGTTGGTTGATTTGATTTGAAAAGAATAATTATATATATGTTCATACAGTGCTTTAGATGTGATACAAGTTTCACAAGTGCATTGCAGCACACACTAATGCAGCCTGACATGCTGATGACAGAACACTCTTGTGTAACCGGGGCATGTGTGCATGTCCTTGATGTGTTTTAAAGGCCAGGTTACAGATTTCGACCTATAATCACAACTTGAATGTGATTTGTGCTTGATGACAGCCATAGCATTAAATTAAAATGTAATTCAAAAAATTCTGGCGTGTGGGTGTGTGACCAATGTATTTTTAAGAGTATGAATATTCAGTGTACTTTCTAAAAAACGTTTATCTTAAAGGCTGCTTTATGATAATAAAAAAGGAATTAACACAATGTTATTTAAAATTATTTTAGCATGTTGCACCTTGCAGGACATGTAAACTTTACCAATGTACAATATATTGCTTAGCTGTGTGGTCTGATGTTGTATAACATACATAGATCATTTCTGACAGATCAACCCTTCATATGCACGTTTATATAATCTTGTATATTCCATCTGTATCACTATTTCCTTCTTGTCATCTCATTTCTCAAGAGCTCAGAATCTCTTTATCCACTGTTTGTATCTGTATATTTACATGGCTGCTTATTCAATAGAGCACACTGATATAAGGATCTGTCTACATGACCTAATTATGAACTGATAGGAATCGTTCATTCATCATATTTTATCATATTTTTTATTAAAGATCTTAAATGATGCAGTAGACTGTAATTAACTTCTGTGTGACTGTAATTTCTGTGTCACGAGCAGAATCGCAATACTTGTATTAGAATCAGCCATTCACACAACTTCCCCCCCCCCCCCGCCCCGTTAAGGGGAAAAAAGGGTAAACAGGTGACACAGGATCGATTAAAACACATACGTTTGATATGCTCACATAAATCTTTGGCCTAACTAAAGCTCAGTGGGAATTGATATTGCTTTGTCTATAGAGCTGAGCTGCAATAGTGTAAACAGCAATAGGGGATTGTCCCCTCAGTTTTCAGTATTATCATTTAAAAAGTTACAATAGATACCAGAGACTGTACAAAGGGGCAGAGATAGAGTACATATAGAAAAATCAATTGGCAAAATTACATTTCTCAATACGAGAGCTGTGGGAATGGATGTCCTGTTGTTCAGTTTATTCAAGGGATTACACCTGAAACATGAAAGCTCGTCACCCTGCACACAATAAAACATTCTTTTTTTATGGCGTTTATAGAACTAATCAGGAACTTTGTGTCTTAACTACACTGTCCATCTCCTCCTCATTTGCAGTTGATTTCACAAAGATGTGCACAGTACTGAAAAAATAAAGAAATAAATAAAATAATTGTGACAAGGGAGAGAGGCAGTTTTCTTTGCCTTCAAATAAGTTTGAAATCTGTATTAGGCCATAAACTGTGAGCTGGCTACTATTTGGCAGCATTGTGCTGGACATTTAAAGGGATAATTTACTGCTGGCAAGATGAGCTTTTAATAAAACTTGGCTATTTATGCAGTAGGAAGGCATTGCTTTTTTGTTTATTCGTTTGCTTGCTACATGACTAGAGAAAACGGAGAAAAAGGGCCAACTGCCTTTTTGTCAAAAGTATCGGCTGTTGTTTTTAGTCTAGAACATGCATGTGCAGTTGTTTGACCAGCCTGAAAATTTTATTTTTTTCTAGCCTAATTTATCCTCCTGAGACCCTGCATTCTCATATGAGAACATTATATTTTAGTGAATTTCTCTGAGACTGTACATGCCACAGTTTTAAGTCTGGATGTCCTGTACAGAACACATTCAGGGCAGAGATACTAAATGTTTGATGTTTCACCATGACCACTCCCTCTCCTTGGTCTTCAAAAATGTCTGATATTAATTTAGTGACACGCTTATGGAAATATAATATTTTGTAATCATCTTTAAATCTGACCCATTTTTTAATTGTTTGTCATAAATCTGTTATCAATCTGGAAAATGATATGGGGTTTCAAATCAAAATATGACTTTCTGTTACGAAACAGGACATTGATTTCATACATTTCCTCATATGAGGACACCGGGACTAAAAGCATGTTCATTACGCATTTTGGGAGACACAAGTTAATAGGGAAAGAAATTATAGATCAATATTTCTATGAAATATGAGATATTCTTATGATAATGTTGCCACGTTATTCCTCCCATTATTACACTTCTTTTTTCATTACGTTGCCCCAAAAACACATTAATATGCTAATTAGATTTAGTTTATAGATACATTTATATATAATGAGAAAACCTGTTTGTTGCCATTTTTACACACATTTTGCATGAAGAAAATGGTATATCAAATCATTCTGTTATAACATAGTTAATACAATATAATGCAGTGGTGATTTAAAAAAATCAATTGTTTTTTGCCTATGCATGTTCATTCATGTCTTTTTATTTATTTATTTTTAAATTGATCAGATTCCTCTATCCGGGACGTAGCATACGTTATGAATGAATATCATTAAAAAAAATGCTGTTAATGCTATAAACAATGTTATGACATGAAAAAATTCTATTTTTTTTCCCTAAAATGTTTTGCTGGGTCTTAAGAGGTGAAGCTAAAATAAAAAAATAAAAAAATAAATAAAATAAAATAAATGAAACTGCTTGCAACGAAATCTTGATGGACAGTTTTGGAGATTTACGTCTTTCCCCTTTCAGGTAGGATCTGTATCTGCATAATTAGAAAATAGCTGCCCCAGGGGCATTGCCAATATTTCTGCCAAGTACACTGACTTGCCTTAAAAGGAACTTTGTAGATACACAACAGTATGTGGATAATCTGAAGTGTATCCTTGGTGTGTATTTGTGCTCATGTGCATCATGTGATGCCGATCTTCGCGTCACTCCAGAGGTTCCTTGTCCTTCTCTCTTTCAATGTTTTTCCGCTTGTCTCCTGAACCCGCCTCTTTTGCTTTCTTCTTCAGCTCCCTTTGATACTTGGCATTAATTGCTGCATATGCACATCCGTAGACAGCTGCTGCCAACATCATCAAAAACACAATTCCACAAATCACTCCCGTGATAACCACTGTGGCTATGGCGCGTCTGTTTAAAAAAAAAACAAAAAAAAAAAGTTCACAGGCCGGGATCTCTGCTTGGCCTCACACTCAGGGAGTATCGCTTCTCCTGAGGGGCTGAAATCACTCCCGGATGGTGCTCTGGGGCTTGGATGGAGCTGTCCGCTGAGCATGCGATGCTTATTGTCCAGGTAATGGATGTTGGTGAACAGGTAGCTGTAGCTGGTGATCATGCAGGAGTGGAAAAGCTCGTAGGAAATGTGCCGGAGGTCCTGCTGCAGCATAAGATGAGGCTGGACACATGTGACGCTGTCGACCACTCCACCTAAGAACAACAGAAAATGATGAAGCTGAAATGATGAAAACAGATGAAGGTTGTCTTCACTATATATTTTTTCACAGAGCTTAACTCCGGGTTATCATCGTTCTAAAGCCTACTTTTAACCTTGGGTAGAGGAACATTTCACACTTGTAATTTATAAGCGGTCTTAGTGCCACTTTTTACCTGGGGAATGTAAAGGACAGTCGTGGCCTAATGGATAGCGAATCAGATTTGTAATCTGAAGGTCGTGGGTTTGAAGTCCAGATCGGTAAGGGCTTTAGTGTTGGGGAGTCAATATTTAGCACTCTCTCCACCCTCAATACCATGACTGAGGTGAAACTCTTGAGCAAGGCACCGAACCCCCAACTGCTCTCCGGGCGCCGCAGCATTGGCTGCCCACTGCTCCGGGTGTGTGTGTGTTTGTTCACTACTCACTGCTGTGTGTGTGCACTTGGATGGGTTAAATGCAGAGCACAAATTCCAAGTATGGGACACCATACTTGGCCCTTCCTTTAAAGTCTGAAATGTCAGCTTATGAATACCCAGGATTAATTGTTAATACCCTGGAAAAATTATGAGCAGTGTACTGTAAAATGTGAAAAAAGATAATCCTCAATTTTGCTTACCCCGGGTTTAGAATGACACAGGGTTAACTAGTGTAATAAGCCCTTATGTAAAGCTCAGGGCTGGTAACCAGAAAACTACGTTTTCTATTTCTGCGTGGTGCAAGCAAGCCATGAGGTATCAAAACTGAGCAAAACTGTGTAGGTGTAGGTTTAGCAGAACTGTTTTTGTAATAAGTTTATATTGACAGTATGTGAAAGTTATGGAAATAAAATCCACCATCCCAGTCATGAATTAAACAGCAGGTCACCCCATGCTTCAACATTTCAAATAAACTCACAGTAGCAGTTCAAAAGGGACACGCAGGACTAATGCAAAAACATGTTCCATGATCTGTTGACTGGAGGGAAAATTTATGGAGCTCTAACAGGTGCAGCCCAAATCTGGAGCCTACTCCTGGTTGCCAGTTGCATTAAAACTGTACGTCAGCTGATCAGCCAATCCAATTGTGAGATATGCTGTAGGATATCAGAGCGAATCAGACAATTTAAGGTTCGATATCAGAACAGTGTTGAAACCACACAAAGAGCCAAATTCTACAAAGAGGCCCAAGATAACCACATGGATGGCTGTAAATCAGATACCCTGGGGCGCCAGCAAGTCTGAACCAAGTCTATCTAACTAGCAGCTTTGAACAGATTGCAGCATTAAAACAAATAACACTTATTAATAACTCCATCTCAGGAAGGAGATTGTCAAATTTGGGGATAGTAATCAAGATTAATGGTCAAGGAGACAGCACATCATGACCATCACGAGTAAATCCATGAGGAAAATCATTAGTTAAGAATTTAAGACAGAGACAGAGACCTTTTGTTCCTCACAGAGCACGTCCTCACATTCACAGATTGGCACAGAGACTGTCTTTACAGATATATATGCATCAAAATTATGCTAAAAGGAATTATGAACAAATATCATTCCACTCCATATCATCTATGTAACCCACATATTTGACTATCACGTTTTAATCACTCATTGTTTATGTAAGGGATAATCAATGGCTTGTCGTGCGTCTCTCACTTCAAACAAGGAAGCTGTTTAGTTACTTAGATTTTATCTCGTTGCAGAGAAAGATAATGTAGCGATCTAATATCTATTCTATTTTATTAATAAATGTCACGGGGCAGCACTGACAATAAGTTTCTGTGTGTGCTCAGCGCAATCTCCGGCCTCTCTCCCTCTCACTGTGTTTATGTGAGATGTGTGTGTGTGTGTGTGTGTGTGTTTGTGTGTGTGTGCATCAATTAAAGCAGCACATTAATATAGAATGGTGATTAAATTGACTTGGAACTACCTGTGCATTAAAAAGTTTTAATGCATACCTTCCAGCCAATCAGAGTCAAGTATTCAGACAGACCATGGAAAAAGTCATTTTAAATAACTATTGAATAGTTTATAGGTTTATATTCAAGTTTGGTATGCATGTGTGTGAAAAGTCCTACTTGAAACATTTCTATCAATCAATTCTTTGTATTATGTATCAGATTCTTGTTATAGAAACCAGTCTAAATTATACTCTGCAAGAGCGGGAAAATTCGGACCATGTGACTAATAAGATAACATGTTGATTTATGTATTGGGAGAAGAAATGTAGTAGCACCCCTAGCTAAGATAATGTCTAATTGGTCAAAGCACCATTAGGGATATGTCTAACAGCCGAGTTTAAAACCCCATGACATGAACAAGTCGTGTCAGTAACCATTGGAATGTTGTTTGTTCAAGTGTGCCTTTGTCACCATTTTGGGTTGCTTGGCTTCCTGGCCTTCATGCCTGCTGCTCCTCTAACATCATGAGGAGATAAGCCATCTGGTCTCATTCTCACATTTTCTTTTCTTTTCCAATGAGAGTTTCATGTTCTGAGTTAAGTTTTGCCACAACACCATGTCTCCGAGTCCGACCTCGAGTGCCGTCTAAAACTTCAACCAGCCCACAACTCTGCAACATTCTTCAACAAACGATGCCCAATGATTGGCTTGCCAAGACGTCACACCGGACGACTACTAGACCTCCAGCAAATCAACAACCTTCGGAAACCCCTTTCTGCAAGGATGCCACAAAAAGGGAATCCCTATAAACACAGGCAACGCAAGTAAACCTCCAGATTTTAGCTGAACTGGTGCATTTAATATGACGTTTAATAGATTCAATGAGAAACTCAATGCAAGGGTTAATTAAATGATTGATGGTTGTTCAGGTCTAAGAAATTGCATATGTTACTATAAACTGGGATTTCACATTTTCACTCTCCTAGACTCATTCTTTCCTCACTTTCTCTCTTTCTGCAACTTGTGTTTATGTGTTAGATTAGTTTATATGTCTTTGATTAGTCCAATAAAGTCTTATTTATATAGAAAAGAGAAGCATCTTGTTACCAGTTAATGTCTTAAACTGCCGATCTTGTTAACATGCTAATAAATAATGTTTTCAATATACTTTGGATATTAATATCCATTGCAGAACTGATGTTATACGGCTCGTTCAATGAATCACTGGCCGACTCAGTGATCAGCAGTAAAACAGTGATTCTGTACAAATTCCCTATAAATCTCACAATTCCTTTGAGCTAAATTTACCTTTTCCCTTTCAACACGATTAACTCATTCACACCTACCTAGAAAAGAATGGCACTGGCAGAGTGCAAGACAGGACACTCAAGCTAAACTTTACAAAGGGCTTATCACTGACTTTTTTCTCTGTGATAGAAAATGAGAAATTATTCAGATTTTTGCTTTTGGTAATAATATATAATAATACCAATATAAATATGCATATATTTCAGCAGAATTGTCATAATTTCAAAATATTCTTACCTACATTCTTCATTTGTGAGAACAAAAAAATTAATATTGTGAAATATTATTATTATTTTTTTATTTGAATAACACTCTATTTTGGATTCGACCATGTTGTTACCTTTGAAGGCAAATGTCTCCAACCATAGTTTGAGTCCTATCAGATGACAGTCACATCTCCAAGGATTGCCCTTCAGCTGCAGAACTTTAAGATTACCAAGAGCCTCCAGATGTATACGGTCCAGCTTAGTTAGCCGATTGTAATGGAGTGACAGATGGGTCAGAAAGTGGAAACTGTCAGCAAGAGCTCCAGGTAGACCTCCTATGGTGTTAAAGGACAAGTCCAATATGGTTAGATTTCTTACTGAAACCAGAAGGTGTCGATCCACTTCCCTAATAGAGTTATTGGCCAGGCTGAGGACCTTTAAGCTTCTAAGTCCCAAAAGGGAACTGGGGGAAAGCGTTGTGATTGAATTATTTGCTAGGTCCAGAATTTGAAGTTGTGGTGTCTCTCGAAAGGACAAGGAGCCTAGGCCTCGGAGATGGTTATTTTGGAGATACAGCTCCAGGGTATCTTGATGAAGTTTACGTGGAATATCATATAATCCTCGTCCTCGGCAATCCACCACTTTGGTATGAGTGTCACATGAGCACTCCTTGGGGCAAGAGGAGACTCTCTGGAATAATAGCAGGCTGGATAATGCAAAGACCACACCTGGTGAAGAGATAGAAAAATTGAATAAATTACCACTGGATTCATTTGGCCTTGATTCTCAGCCTTTTGTGCTTCTTGCACAAATAGTATATTAATTACGATGATACAATCATCAGACATAAAGTGACCCAATGTGTCTGCTACCTGTTGTTCTTTATATAGCTGGTAACCTACATTGTAATTCCCCTTATACAGCTTATATACTAATTTGTTAAAGGGGTCATACAATGCGATTTAAATTTTTCCTTTCTCTTTGGAGTGTTACAAGCTCTTGGTGCATAAAGAAGATCTATAAAGTTGCAAAGACTAAAGTGTCAAATCCAAAGAGATATTCTTTATAAAAGTTAAGAGTTAACCACACCTACCTAAAACGGCTCGTTCTAACACGTCCCCACGTCTACGTCACTAAAAAAAAAAAAAAAAAAAAAAAAAAAAACCCCCCCCTTTAAATGGTGGGAAGATTTGCATAACGCCGCCCAAATGTTCACGCAAAGAAAGAAGGCGTAACTTTTATTCTCGCTGTAGTATTGTTGTCGCCGCCGCCATGCCGTGGAGACGCTGTGTTTCGTTGTGAAAGCGAAACTACTTAGTTTGGTTGTCTTCCAAAAGAGGACGATATCTGCTGCGTCATGCCTAGAGCTGATCCGTGCTGGTCGATGAGGGAATACATCAACTTAGTGCTGTACATCGCCGGATCGGATTTCACCGTGGACAAAGCGGAGTCCAGCCCGGGGTCGTCACATGTGGTTGCCGCTCCTTCATCGAATCCGCTGGGCACGCCGTTCTCGACCCGCCGCCTCTGCTTACTCTAGAAACTACTTTGTTTGGTCTTCCAAAAGAGGACACGACTTGAAATCAGTGGTTAAGTTGTATTTATAGCACTGTTCCAGAACAGTTCAACCCCAAATATTCAGATGTGTGCAGCACATTGTATGGAGGACTGTTTACTTGATCCTGGGAGAGTTGACTACAATGGCGGCAGTTCTGACTCACAGTCTGTAAGTACATTTTTATTTAAAGGATTTGCCACTGACGATTCAAATGTGAGGTTTGAGCAGTGTAGAGTAGCGCTTGTTTGTTTTTTCGTTTCTCTGATCACAAATGCACACAGGGTTTTATGTTTACACAGCGCGATGCAATTATGTCCCCACTGGATGCACCAACCGCCTCGTTTATAATGTTTTTTAATGTTTTTGTCTCGTTGCTCCGGCCGGGACAGGGCCTCACAGTATGGTGAGGGGCGTAACATTTCTGTCTCACGCTTGAGGTATTCGGCCAATCACAATGCACTGGATAGCTGGCCAATCACAGCACACCTCACTTTTCAGACGATGAGCTTTTTAAAAATCGACGCTTTCAAAAAGGCGGGGCATAGAGGAGAAACAAAAATGTACAGTATGTGGAAAATAATGTGTTTTTTTAACTTTAAACCGCATAAACACATTTCATTACACCAAATACACAAAATAATGTTCTTTTTAGCTGCATCATATGACCCCTTTAATCTTTTTAAAGTGGGATATACAGTACGTTCAACTTTATCCACATACATACAGTAAACACATGCAAAGCAATGTATAATATATAATCTCAACTGCTCTCAAGGTAATTTAATGGAGAATGCGAACATAAAGATAACTATTTTTTTTTAATTTGCTCATTGTGATTCATTTTGCCAGCACGTTTTTCTCTCTCTCTCTCACACACACACACACACACACATATATTAATGCCATTTATTTATTTATTTAGGCTAGTGAGATGCCAAAAGTCAAGTGCTTAAGCACCATTTGGGAACAATGTGTGCACGTTCTTGATTTGTGCCAATCTATGAAGCTACCACAGTGTTTAGTATTGTGTGTGTGACTGCAATCATTCATGTGGTGATGTTTTTGATGCCATCTAATACTGGACATGGAAGCATTAGTAAACTAATAATGGTGAAGCCAATATCAGAATCTGTAACTGCTCTTTTTAAGCATCATAAAACACCTCAGAGACATGTTACAGAGATTTCAAAATAGAGTGTCAACAAATTTGACACTCTGTAAAGTCTGCAGTCTCTAAGCCCATATTTAATGCTATATGCATATAGCTATAGATAAGCCTAGAATAAAAATATATTAAATGAATTGTTAGAAACTAAAATCAAAATTTGTGTTCACACATTTTATATTTCTAGGGCTTTTGTGTCATTTAATGTGACATTTTCCCCAAAGTCACAGTTAATATTGTATTTGTAAAAATTATTTATTTAGTGTCTGAGGGTTAGGGAGAGGTCAAATGGATTCAGTGTGGGAAAATTATTGGACTACAAAATACATATCTGGCTTTTAACTGTTGCATTTACAAAGTGATTTACTGGACACTTACTATAATGCCAATCACTCTCAACCTGAAGCTAAGTACTTTTTTAAGGGCACATGATACTCACCCTTGTGGAGTTTACTAAATAAGAATGTTTTTTAAAGCCCCAACCCTAGTCATAAAATCTCTGTCACGCCACTGGACTGTCTGTGTGTATGTTTTCCTCCCCATGTTCTCTCAGTGACCCAGTTTCTGTCTCTAGTTGATTGTGTTCATGTGATTCAGGTGTATCGTGTTAATTGTCCTCTACCCTATGTTTTTAAGTCCCAGTCTGTGCGTTCTGTCTTTGCCATGTCTAAATCGTCATGTTTGTGTGTCACCAGCCATTCCTTGTTGTGGATATCCCCTGTGTTTGGATTTATTAAAGACTGTTGCTTTGATCCACGTCTCCACGTTCGTTCCCTCCAACACAGTTCCTGACAATCTCACTGTTTGATGAGAACCAACAAGCATTTAGATTGTGTTTCCCTTTTTTTACAGATATAACATTTGTGCAGTGTTTGGAATAAATTTGTTCACTGACCTGAAGGGTTGCTAAATTAAGGACACAAATGTCAAACCTACTGAGAAAAGGATGTGTCCTCCATCAAGATTTTCCGCCAGAATTGGAATATTGTGTGTGTGAGTGTATATATATATATATATACACACAAATATATATATATATATATATATACATATATATTAATGTGTGTGTGGGGGTGTATGAAACAGCAATGTGAACATGTTCAACAAATTGATCGGCTCAAAGTAAACGTAAAGGAACACGTATTTCAAGGTAATGAACAGTCAGCACAATATCGTGTTCAGTTAATACTTACTTGCTTTTTAGCTTATATTTCATTGATTTGATTTGATTTGATTTAATATGCTTTTTTTTTTTTTTACAATATTGTCCTAATTTGAATAAAGATTAGTTGATAGAGGAAATAAGTTTTTAACAATTATTGGAGGAAAAGTGATAAGTAAAATAAGTAAATAAATAAAGGAATTAATATTAAAGCATGTATGAGTATGTAGAAAAATTGCAGGCAATGTATGTAGAAACTAATGGTGTTTTTAGTGAAATGATAATGAATTAGTGAGTTGATGAAAAGCTAGTAATTAATTAAATCAAATATAAGATTAAAATGAACAACGTGAGGTCACACCTTATATCAAAACTGAAATTGAAAATATGAGGGTCTAGATCTATAATATCTGATGTAAATTCAAAATGGTAACACTTTATAATAACTTTATTTATAAATCATTAACAAACATTATATATTGCTTAATGGATCATTAGTTAATATAGATTCAAAGAGTTAGAAACGTGAGATAATGCGCTTGTTAATGTTTGCTAATAAACTTATTAAACATTAGATAATGTTCAAACAAATCACTATTTCATGCAAGTTAAGATGCTTACAAATGTCATTAAACTTTCAATTCATATGATCAAGCACTTATTGAAAATGAACAAATTATTTTAGCAGATGTTATAAAATGATTAAAAGATTGTGTTAATGCTCAACACTTTTGATGCTATTGGGAGTGATCGGGTTAAGGTTGTGACCACGTTTGATGGTATGGGTGGGTTACGGGTCGACGTTGTAAGGGGTTCCTGATTACTATAAGGGAGAATCGGTTCATTGTTTATATAATTGTTTTGATAATAAAGTATTTTCCTTTAAACAATGTTTCCCCTGTTTATTTATGATCAAGGAATATCCTGTTCAAATGATTATATGAAGCGGAGCTATACTAATGTGAGTGCGAGGCAACTAAAAAAAAAATTTGCACCAAAGTGATAATGATTAATAGTATGTTTATAAACATTTACAAATGATTAATAGTTTCAACTTTAGATTGGCTACCGCAAAAACATGAACAAATGATTCATAAATGATTAGTAAAGATGTGTGAAAAGGGTAAATTTGGGTCTTCCGGGACACTTTTTGCCATTGAGATGAACATATATGTTCATAAAGGTGTTAATGATTAAGTAAACATTTATAAACCATTTGCAAAGCATGAATAGTTTCAACTTAGATGGCGTACTGCCAAAAACATGACAAATGATTAATGGATTATTGGTGAAAGATGTGTAATAGAGGTCTACACAACAAAACAAGCAAAACAAATGAAGCTAATTGAAAGGAGAAAAGTATACTGACATTGTAAAAGCATTTCAACATACATTAACATAATCATGTTTAATCATTAGTAAATGCTCGCAGCAATCAGTAAATATGAACAAGAACAGTATCTCTCGAGTTTACACTGTAAAAAATAAATTATTTTTCGGAATATATAACTGTTGGTTTTTCAGGTTGTTTTATTTTATTTGAATTGCAGTTCAAACTCTGTAAAATTAGCCTTGAATAACTACTTGGCTGATATTTATAGTGTTGATATGGGTAGTATCATTAATGACACATTATAGTATTCAACACTTTCTTTAACAGAACAACTAGCTGGTATTTTTACAGTATGTTGATGTTGTCTTAAATACAAAGAAATGTATTGTAAAATGGACAAATAATCGGTAATTAATACATAAAAAACAGTGAGATGATATAAAGGGTCAAATGACTGGCAGCCATAGCTGCGCAACAAGAAGGACATAAAAAGTATAATCTCTCATTTAAAGGGATGAAAACATTTGTTATTTTACAGGTATTCCTGAATTTTATGGAGCAAAAAACACCTTTACTGTAAAATTAACTAATTAATTAATTAATTAATTAATTAAACGTCACATGACTGTTAGCAACAGCACATTAAACACTAACAGATCTCTCTAGATCTCAGCATCTTCACTCATTACAAACCAATCTGACTTTATTTCTTTAATACAAAACTTCTTATTGAGAATTAACAGAGGTTTAGATGTTGATGTTTTATTGAAAATAATAAAGTTAGAAGTCACCGTTGTGGCGATAAGCATTTGCTTTAGTTGGGCTTCTGACCCTTCACATTGTAATGTAAGCTTATCTCTGACTGCTATAACTGTGTGTTATTATAGCAAACATTACTAGCGAAAAATCTGATCAGATAGACCTGTTAACTTATTAATGATGAGTGACTGCATCATGAGTATTGTTTCTGAATATGTTAGCTTTTAATGTTGCTTTTGTATTTTTACAGCAGTCATGTGATGTTATGACAGTCAGGGATTCACTTTTTTTAAATCATTATATAGAAAGTGTCTTGAATGGAGGCTTTTTGACTCATACAAACATCAAGAATCAGCGCATGAATCTCAACGATGGTGACAATCAACCAAAAGCTTGTTTTGTGATGATCAGAGCTGATCTGAATATTTTGTCGATCATCACCATTGTTGAGGTTCATATGTAGATTCTTTCGCCTTACAAACCTTAAAAATATCAAAGCAGGCCTACATTTCAAGCAGTAAAATTCTAAGACTACAACAAAATAAAATTAATAAATTTAGCATGCTCGGACATTAGACATTTCTGACGAGTTTAAGGAATCAGGCCACTATACGATGACAAGATCGTCATCAGCACGTAAACAACTTCATCTGATCAGAATTTTCCTCGTAGGTTTTGCTATAAGAAATGTGCTTTAGAAACACACAAGCACAGAAGCCAAAGAAAATTGATTGTAACACTTTCTATGAAGCCCGTATTTATAATACATTATAAGGGTATTCTTAAGGCATTATAATGAATGCATAATGCATTATAAAACATATAATATGTTGTATCATCTCATGAGTATTCATAAGAACAGTTTTAATATATTATAATATTTACTTATTTGTGGTTATCGCTTTTAAGAGTATGATGATTTATAACACAATGAACACGTTGCATCCACTTTTACAATGCATTATATTTCTCATAGTTATAATGTAATATAAGTCTCATATCTTGCCATCTTTCTTATGCTACTTTACCTAAAGCAATCAAAGACCACTTATAGTAAGTATAATTTAATAAAAAAAATTATCCTAAACAGCTCTATAGAATCCGATAGCAGATCAGTATGAAGTTAAGAATGACACACATGTGTTTGAACAATTTTTTAATATCAGTTTGATTATTTTGATGGTATCCTTTAAACAGCTGTTGATAAGTGACTCTGCAACTACATATCAACTAGCGGTCATTAGAGTATTAGTACGTCTGCTGCTGTAAATATTTGCCAACACTTTATTTTGATGGTCAACCAACAGATAAACTGACTATAAGTGTCTTTGCAAGTACGTCAACTTATTCTACCATACTAGATTCTACCATTCTTGAGCATACTAATACTCTAATGAGAGTTAGTTGACATGTAGTTGCAAAGTTTCTTATTGTCAATATACTAGGGGGACCATCAAAATAAAATGTAACCACATAAAACATTGCATTTTTTTCAGTTGGAGTATTAAGCTCACATCAGTTAATTAACATTAGCTCCACAGGAAACATTCAACATCTAACCACTCACAAGCTGTAGCAAGATACTGTGCAGATCTTAAATAAACAATGTCAAGATATGATACAGTCCATTATTGTGTAAATTAAGTAGATTTAATATGGTGTTCATTGTGTGTTATAAATAATCATACTCTTAAACTTATAACCACAAATACTATTATGATGTATTATAACTGAAAGTATTATGATGTATTATAACTGTTACGATCATTCATGAGTTGATATACCATATTCTACTTTTTTTAATGCCTTAAGAATCCCTAAGTTGTATTATAAATACAGGCGGTCATAGAAAAGTTGTACAAAAAATTGTTAAAAAGTGAAGGGTCAAGAGCCCAACTAAAGCAAACACTTATCTCCATAACGGTGACTTCAAACTTTATTAATTTCAATAAAACATCAACATCTAAACCTCTGTTAATTCTCAATAAGAAGTTTTGTATGAAAGAAATTAAGTCAGTCTGGTTTGTAATAAGTGAAGATGCTGAGATCTTGAGAGATCTGTTAGTGTTTAATGTTTAATATTTTGTTGGGATTTAAAGGGTTTCTGTTGAGTTTTGTGGGTCACTATTGTGCTGAAGAGTAGAGTGTGTGCTTCAGTCCAGCAGAAGACCAAGAAACATTGATGTTATGCTGCATGTCACTTTATTTAAAGGTAGTAACTGTGTAATTGCTGATGCAGTGGTAGTTATTTGTTTTTGCATGTGTGCTGTTGTTAACAGCAAAATAATTACGTTTCACACAGAATGTTTCACGATAATCCAGACAATACCAGTAAAGTAACAGTTAAAAAAAAAAAAACATACATGTAAGAAAATAAATATGTGTTGTACATTAATTTTTACAGTTGTTTGTTTGGCAGTGATCTGACCAGTCCATGACCGTTTTTAAAAATAAACTTTCTTTAAAGAGGGTCATATGATGCTGCTAAAAAGGACATTATTTTGTATATTTGGTGTAATAAAATGTGTTTATGCGGTTTAAAGTTAAAAAACACATTATTTCCACATACTGTACATTATTATTTATACTCTATGCCCTGCCTTTCTGAAACACATAGATTTTTACAAAACTCATCATTCTGAAAATGGCTGAGGTGTCTGCTGTGATTGGCAGCTATCCAGTGTGCGTGTGATGGCTGAATACCTCAGGTGGTGTGACGGAAATATTACGCCATTCACCGATACTGTTGCTGCGTCGCGGCCGGAGCGAAGAGAACAAAATCATTAAAAACCCATTACAAAAACACAGGGAATTATTGCATCCAGGTGGGGGGACATAATTATGATTAGAATGCTCTATACGGTCTTTTAAGCGTTAGCGTTGCATCGCGCCGCGTGTAAACATAAAACCCTGTCGCATTGTGATCGGGAGAAAAAGAAGAAGAGAAATGACAAACAACAAGCGCTATTCTATACTGCTCAAAACTCGCGTTTGAATCTTTAGTGGCAAATTCTTTAAATATAAATAATGTACTTACAGTCTGTGAGTCAGATCAGCTGGCATTGTAGTCTACTCTCCCGGGATCAGGAAACGGTCCTCCATAAAAATGTGCTGCACACATCTGAATATACGGGTTGAAGTGTTCTGGAACAGTGTTGTAAATACAATTAACCACTGATTTACAGTCGTGTCCTCTTTTGGAAGGCCAAAAAAAAAGTAGTCGACACACGAAAACAAGTTAGCTAGGTGAGCTGACACGGCGGGTAGAGGGAGATGTGGCCGGGCTTAGACGTGAGCACGAAGGCGGGCGGGTCGAGACCGGCGCAGCAGCCGGGGATCGATGAAGGAGCGGCACAAAATTATTGGGCGGGACTCCGCGTTGTCCACGGTGAAAGCCGATCGGCGATCCACAGACACTAAGTTGATGTATTCCTCAGCGACCAGAATGGATCAGCTCCAGGCATGACGAAGCAGATATCGTCCTCTTTTGGAAGACCAAACACAAGTAGTTTTGCATTCACAATGAAGCACACAGCGTCTTCACAACATAGCGGCGGCAGCAATACTACACCGAGAATAAAAGTTACGCCTTATTTCTTTGCGTGAACATTTGGGCGGCGTATGCAAATCTTCCCACACGTGAGGTAGATATGTGGGGGGAGTTAGAACGAGACGTTTTAGAGGTAGGTGTGGCTGACGCTACTTTTATAAAAAATATCTCTTGATTTTTGAGATTTAGTCTTGCATTTACAGACTTTACACTTATGCACCACGAGCTGTAACACTTCCAAATTGAGAAACGGAAAATTGGGAAACGCATCATATGACTACCATTTTAGTGGACCGTGAGTGACATGTGGCCAAGTATGGGACCCTATACTTCAGAATTAGTGCTCTGCATTATCCAACAAAGGCACACCAACATAAGCAGTGATACACACACACCCCGGTAGCTAGTGGGCAGCCCTTTTGCGGCGGCGGAGGAAGCAGGGGGGGTTCGGTGCTTAGCTCAATGGCACCTCAAGTCGTGGTCTGAAGGGGGGAGAGAGCGCTGACATCCCCCACCTACATCCTGTGGTCGGAGACTCGAACCCGCAACATTTGTGTTACGAGTCCGACTCTCTAACATTAGCCACGACTTTAACCATTATTTCTATAATGGTACACGTGTGGCACCCTGTGCTGCCAAGCATTTCACTGTTTTTTTACGTTTAATGTTTTTACAGTGTAGCTATGTGAATATATATTAACTAATGATCTGTTAAGCATTAAATAATGTTTGTTAATGATTTATAAATTAAAGTTATAAAGTGTTGCCATCAAATTTTGTGATTCAAAAAAGTAGATAGTCTGTTGTGTTTCAGAGTGACAAGTGACACTGTGTTCATTTACACGTGTGCAGTTGATAATATTGTGTTGTCAGAGCAGTTTGGTGAATAGTAAATGCTTTGGTTCTCACCAACTCTATCTGTGAAAGCGCTGTGAGTTCAGAGTGACAAGTGACACTGTGTTCATTTACACGCGTGCAGTTGATAATATTGTGTTTTCAGAGCAGTTTGGTTCATAGTAAATGCTGTTTCTCACCAACTCTATCTGTGAAAGCGCTGTGAGTTTAATGTGCATTTTGGAACATGATGTGTGCTATGTTCACTTTATTTACATTCACATTCACATAGTTGACAGCTTTTTTTGTGGACAGAATTTTATAGCATTTTATAGCAACACCCTTAAACGTAAATGTTATCTGTTTACAGTATTTTAAATGTCATGTGACCATTAACTGACCAAGTGAACCATGACCATGCAAATGTGTCACTAAATCAAAATATTAACTTAAAATCTCATAGGGGACTTTAAGTATTTTACGTCTAAATGGTTCAGCTGACAAAAACATTTGGTAACCTCTGTTTTAGTAGGTTAATTCTTTGGAGCTTTGCTGCACTTCAGTACATAGAACCTAATAGACAAAAAAAAAACTCTTTAAGACACATAGAGTGTCTGAACAGTTTGTCAAGCCAGTGATTATTTTTGATGTTAAGTAGACCAGTAACACAAGGATTATGTCTCGTTTAATTTTTGAGTGTAACTCACCTGCCATGGTTTCTAGAGTGTTCCTCCTGTCAGCGTGTCCGGGTTTAGTCCAGCATGTCTGATCAGATTAAAGCTCACAATCCCAGTAATAAGAATTTGTGCTACTGGACGACAGTCATTTTCTTCTTCTGTGCCTCTTTCCATCTCTCTTTCGTTCTCTATATATGTGCATATATGCAAATACCTTCATGTTTTGCTCTGTATCATCTTTACATCCATTGCCTCATACCCACACACAAATAAAAACACACTCTCATTGTCTCTGACTCCCCCTCTCTCTCTCTCTCTCACACACACACACACACACACACAGTGTTCTGTTGAACTTGAACTGCTCTGACATCGCTGAGTGTCCGCAGGCAGAGAACTGGCAGAGCATGCCCTTACATTTCTCTCATTTCCCTCTCTCACACACACACACACACACACACTCACACACATGCCTGAAGCTCCTTCACCAGCTCATGCAGTGTTGCTCACATGCACACTGCCTTCAGAAAGCACTGACCTCCTTTGCATTTCCAAATGTTAGGCTGTGTGCACTTTCCTTAAGAAGCTATCACACCCTTCAGCGTTTCTGGGTACGTTTGTGTTCACTCACTGTTTAGACTGAAGAACAGACAACAGTTTGATGATGTTGATTTTCTATGATGTTAATTTAAGTCTGGACTCATTACTTGCTGTGTGCTCTGGGCCTAAAATGCTCAAATGTAGTGTCATCATGCTGGACACTACATGTTGAGTTTTGTATGCTCTTTAAGAAGGTTAACCAGAAAATCAACCACAAAAAGACCATGCTGGTCC
Organism: Sinocyclocheilus anophthalmus; assembly: GCA_018155175.1. Lineage (NCBI taxonomy): Eukaryota > Metazoa > Chordata > Actinopteri > Cypriniformes > Cyprinidae > Sinocyclocheilus > Sinocyclocheilus anophthalmus. The sequence continues at coordinate 221,086 of JADLZN010000260.1, forward strand.
ACCAGATAAGCTAGAACCAAGCCGACACCGGCCAGCACTAACCAGGCTGGACCAGCATAGAACATCACAGCAGCAGGGCAAACTACAGCAGAAGAGACTTTCTTCTAATTACTTTCCTAAAGAGAATTAGCTGATATCTGGACAGTTTCTTCAATTTTCTTTGAAATTCTGTCATTGTTGTGTTGGTTGTGTCATTTCTTGTGTCATTTGTGTCTCGTTGCTCAGTACGGCCTGGTCTTAGCAGCATTTCTAATGTGTCTCAGCCAAGGGTTCCTCAACTGCCCCCAAGAAGACGGGAATAAACCAGTGCTCTACTCTCACTTGGTCCTATGATTTCTGTTGTTTGTTTGTCATTCCTTAGCTTTTTAATTGTTCTCTAACCTGCAGCGCGTTAGCATTCGTTAGCCGGTTAGCTTGTCATTAGCGTTTCCATTCGCGCCTATAGCTGTTTTCTTTTTTTTTTTCTCTCTCTCTCTCTCTCCGTTTTTTCACAAGTTCATCAAACAACTGTGGTAAGTAAGAATCATTCATCAATCACGGTGAGTAATGGCTTCTTCTACTGCTATTTTTGTTTGCACCGCTTGCCACATGTATAGTTTTTCTCTCTTGGTCGGCAACAAGGGATTCACATGTGATAAATGCAGGGAAATAGTTAGGCTCTGGATCTATTATCAGAATTAGAGAACAACGCTCCAAACTTTAATTGAGGACAGTAAGAATGTGAGGGCCCTAGATACGGCTTTGGATGCAACTAGCTCAGGGAGTCCTGTACATTGTTCGATTCCGAGTTACAATGCCTCTGCTAAGCGGGGATTCTGGTTGACTGTAAGGCTGCATTAGTCGCGGGTTCAAAACAATGCTCTAACGTTCGATCAAACATAAAACAGGTTTCTCCACAACCACACAAGTGATGCACCCACTGAGAAGAAACATGATCAAAAAGTGACTAGTTATGGCGAGTCTATTGTACGGCGATTCATATTGGACATCTCTTATAAACCAATCGAGAGCCGGAAAGCTGAATCACGCAGTCAGCCAGGCGGCCAATTGTCTCAAATGCGTCCGTCCAGCTAATGCTTGATTTACGAGAAACACAAGGAGAGAGTGATTTACCAAACCACCTCCAGGGTCGACAAGCATTAGGACAGCAATAACTGGAACCCCCCAACACCCCCCCCCCCCCCATTCTAGATCGTTTAAGCAAAAAGAATCACAAGTGTGTTTCGTGACCGGTTCAGCATAAAATAAAAACCAGCTAATAAACAACAGAACAAAGACATGGTATCTGGAAATGTTCCAGCGACAGACTCGCCTGGACCCCATGACCGTTTAACGCATAAATCGATAATCTGATAAACAGAAAGTGACAGATTAAGAGCTCCTTGTCCAGGAGAAGAATGGCAGACTCCCAACCCGTGACATGGGCATGACCTCAGGACACCTCCCCTTTCCCCCCTGCATTCCAAAAAAAGGGACACGAACTTACACAGACAATTCATAAGACAATCATTTGAAAGTATCGGAGCAATAGATTCACAAATAATATGTTGTATGTCTTATATATATATATATGCTTGATGTGTTCATGTAATCGGTGCAACTTTAATCAGTGTTTATTATCCTTTTTAGGAAATGAGGTTATTAAAATGTGTGTAATATGTAAAGTTTTAGTGTTGACGTAAATTGTGATAATTGCAGAATATGGTCCATCTAAGTGAAAAGCTGTTTATTTCGAGCAGTAGTTGGTGTACAACACTATATAGAAGTTATTAACAAAACCTGCAAATCTTCATTTCCCCCACACAGGATAAAAGAAGCATTATGATAATGTATGCACGCTCAGCCTTGCAACAAGTCGATTGGAAGGTCGCGTCGTGGGACGGCATTATGCAGCGGATCAAAAACCCAATGCAGAACAGATTTGCTTGCTTGCTTTCGCCTGTCGCCGTGTTAAGAGCACTCCCAACTTGTGCTCCCAAGCTTACCATCAAAGCGATCGGTCATCTAAAACTCAAACCCTTCAGTGAAACTTCGTAATCTTCAAAGAACTCTGAATCTGGCAAACTCAGACTGTAGCAAAACTGCTCAAGCTTCTGGCGTCATCAAGAGACCAACCAATCCAACGAGGGGTCTCCCAAAAGGACGTCATCCAAACGTCACCTCAGCGACCAATCCGAAAGCTCCGGGGTTCCCTCAGCAGCCATCCAGGAAGCCTTCGTCAGTAACGGGAAATCACCTCAGCTTTTCAGCTGTCACCCAAAGCAAAACGCAAGTAAACAAACAAAATCTTATCTCTGCTGAACTGGTGTCGAGCTAATTTAAGCAGTAAACAGAAGCTAAAATTCTCTGCTTGGTTAATTCTCTAAGGTGAATTTAAATCACTCGTGAAAATGAGTTAGAATTTTGAAACTTCATGCAACTCCGTCAACTCTCATTCTAAAGAAACTGTATGTTTGTGTGTATGTGTGTTTTAGCTTAGTTTTGATGTAATCTAGAATAGCCAATAAAATTCATGTTTCATTTATAAAGAATCATTGTTTGGTGTCATATAATTTTAAGGTTAAAACCTTTGCCAAAGATCCCTTGCTACCTAGCTCGTAGCTTACTTATAATAATTACTATAATAGCTTATAATAATTGTATTGACCGTGGCCAGGGAAATACAAAGATTCAAGTTGTTAAAATATACTAAGAATCACCGGCTCACTGGACCACCCTTGATTTAAAAAGTGTAAACTATCAGATTTGAATTCAGTTTTAATCAGGTTGACTAAGAATTTTCAGATTCGAGTCCTTTCAAAACCTGAGCTAGAAATAAAATTAATAATTAATTCCTTTATCGAATTAACGAACTACAAGAGTGTTATTTCATACGGGAGCCAGAGCGCACCTGAATCTGGGAAATTTAACGTGCTGGGCTAATGCTAAACGTAAATTACACAGTAAGAGTGTATTCACGCGGCGATACGAGTTCGAACTTGGCCTTCGGAGATTCATCTAAAATAAAATTAAAGAGGGTGTGAATCTTGCTACGCATGAGTTCAGATTAACTGTAATTATGATCTGGTCCCCTCCTGCTTAACGTGGTGATGAGAAACATAGCCAGACTGTCATCACTCAAGGCCCTGGAATGTCCTAAGTGGAGTGCCCGCAGAATAACATAGGTTTCATAAACAATTCGGACGAGTTTTTGGGGCAGACCTGACCAGTTGAAAAGTGACGGTCTTCACCCCTCCAGGGGTGGTGCCGCTCTTCTGTCTAGAAATAGGGCACATAGTACTTGACTAACTGGGTCCCAGGTCAGAAAGCAGACAGACTGGCTAAACCGACTAATCACGTCACAGAAGTCAGTTAATTCTCAGCACATAGAAACTCTTTCACCTAGATATCACACTATAGAGACTGTGTCTGTTCCCCAAACTAGAAAATACAAAAAACGTAACATTTTAATTTATGTTCAACAAATAAAAAACAGATGTAATACGGTTAAACAAATGATAAAGCTTGGCTTATTTAATATCAGGTCCCTTTCTACGAAAGCTTTTTTTGTAAATTATATGATCACTGATCATAACCGAGATGTGCTCTGTTTGACAGAAACCTAGCTAAAACCAGATAATTACATTACTTTAAATGAGTCTACCCCCCAAGTTACTGTTATAAACATGAGCCACGTCCAAAAGGTAAAGGGGGAGGTGTTGCTTCAATTTATAACAATGTTTTCAGTATTTCTCAGAGGGCGGCCTTCAAGTGTAACTCGTTTGAAGTAATGGTGCTTCATATAACATTATCCAGAGAAGCACATGTTAATGATAGATGTTTGTACTGGCTACTGTATACAGGCCACCAGGGCACCATACAGACTTTATTAAAGAATGTGCTGATTTTATATCCGAGTTAGTGCTGGCTGCAGATAAAGTTTTAATTGTTGGTGATTTTTAATATCCATGTTGATAATGAAAAAGAGGCATTGGGATCAGCATTCATCGACATTCTGAACTCTATTGGGGTTAGACAACACGTCTCAGGACCTACTCATTGTCGAAATCAAACTCTAGATTTAATACTGTCACATGGAATTGATGTTGATGGTTTTGAAATTATGCAGCCAAGCGATGATATCTCAGATCATTATTTAGTCTTGTGAAAACTTCATATAGCTAAAATTGTAAATTCTACTCCTTATTACAAGTATGGTAGAACCATCACTTCTACCACAAAAGACTGCTTTGTAAGTAATCTTCCTGATTTATCCCAATTCCTTAGCATATCCAAAACCTCAGAACAACTTGATGATGTAACAGAAACTATGGACTCTCTCTTTTCTAACACTTTAGACACAGTCTCTCCTTTACGCTTAAGGAAGATTAAGGAAAACAGTATAATAGTCCGCTATAGACCACAACATTCTTTTGAATAGACTAGAAAACTTTGTTGGCATTAATGGAAGTGCATTTGCATGGTTCAAATCGTACTTGTATGACCGCCGTCAATTCGTAGCAGTGAATGAAGAGGTATCATATCGATCACAAGTGCAGTATGGAGTACCTCAAGGCTCAGTACTAGGGCCGTTACTCTTCACGCTTTACATGTTACCCTTGGGAGATATCATCAGGAAACATGGTGTTAGCTCTTACTGTTATGCTGATTATACTCAGCTCTATATTTCTTCGCGGCCCCGGCGAAACATACCAATTTGAAAAACATGCGGAATGCATAGTCGATATAAAAAATGATGAGTCATTTCTTACTGCTAAATTCTGAAAAAAAACAGAGGTGTTAATTATAGGACCTAAAACTCTGCATGTAATAACCTAGAACACTGTCTAAGACTTGATGGCTGCTCTGTCAATTCCTCGTCATCAGTTAGGAAACTAGGTGTGCTATATGATAACAATCTTTCCTTAGAAAGCCACGTTTCTAGCATCTGTAAAACTGCATTTTTCCATCTCAAAAATATATCTAAATTACGACCTATGCTCTCAATGTTAAATGCAGAAATGGTAATCCATGCGTTTATGACCTCAAGGCTAGATTATTGTAACGCTTTATTGGGTTGTTGTTCTGCACGCTTAATAAACAAACTACAGATGGTTCAAAATGCAACAGCTAGCTCGAGTTCTTACTAGAACCAGGAAGTATGACCATATTAGCCCGGTTCTGTCAACACTGCACTGGCTACCTATTAAACATCGTATAGATTTTAAACTCTTGCTTATTACTTATAAAGCCCTGAATGGTTTAGCACCTCAATACTTCAGCGAGCTCATATCACATTATAGTCCTCCACGTCCACTGCATTCTCAAAACTCTAGCAATTTGATAATAATTACGGGTGGAAGATCCTTTTTCTATTTAGCGCCCAAACTCTGGAATAATCTGCCTAGCATTGTTTGGGAGGCAGACACAGTCTGTCAGTTTAAATCTATATTAAAGGACCATCTCTTTAACCTGGCTTACACAATACACTAACACATTTCTAATATTCAAATCCGTTAAAGGATTTTTAGGCTGCATTAATTAGGTCAACCAGAACCGGGAACACTTTCCATAACACCCAATGTACTTGCTACATCGCTAGAAGAATGGCATCTATGCTAATATTAGTCTGTTTCTCTCTTATTACGAGGTCACAGTAGCCACCAGTCCGGAGTAAGCAAGACCAGCTGGGGACGCACCTAGCGAGGCCTCTACAGCCCTGAATGTCAGCGGAGACCATGCCAACTAGATGAGCCCCAGAGACAGATCCCCAGTAAAGACCTTGTCTACTAGACAGCCACCAGAACAAGACCACAGGGACCATTTGAGTCCTCTGCTCAATGTGACTTTGCGGCAGCCTGGAATTGAACTGCTGGTTTAATCTGGCCAGAGGAGAACTGGCCCCCGACATGAGCTGGTTTCTCCCAAGGTTTTTTATCCATTCTGTCACGATGGAGTTTTGGTTCCTTGCTGCTGTCGCCTCTGGCTTAGTTGGGGACACTTCATTTCCAGCGCTATATCGTTGACTTGATTGCACAGATACTATTTAAAGCTGAGCTGGATGGTGACATCACTGAATTCAATGATGAACAGCATTTAACTGAAAATTGAGTGTTTACTAATGTCATTTTGCATTATTGACACACTATTTTCCTAATTAATGCTGTACAGTTGCTTTGACACAATCTGTATTGTTAAAAGCGCTATATAAATAAAGGTGACTTGACTTGACTCAACACTAAAAGCAAAGCTTTTATTGGTGTGCCATGTTCAAGTTGTTCAAGTTGCTGTAATTTACAGATGATTGTTATTGATTTTTATTTTAGTCATGCTCCTTTGTAGAACTCCCTCCCATTTGTTTTGTTTTTTTTTATATATTTTTTTTTACCAAACTGACTGTCACGAATCCGATCTGTGGTCTTCCGTCAGAGGTCGCCTTATGATTACATTGACTCTCACACCACACAAACTGCTGCACGTCACCCTGGACTACATTTCCCATGCGCGATTGCCTAATTGGACTCACCTGCAGCCAAATCCCAAACACTATATAACATCCACTCAGATCCTGCTCAAGTCACTGAGTACTGTCTGCGTTTATCACTCTCCTAGTGATAGCAACTTTACGGAGCCATTCCGTGTTTCCTGAGTTCAAGTCTAGTCTGTGCTGTTTATTACCTGTTTTACCTGAGTCTTGATTCTAGCCCGGTTTACCTCGTCCTATCTGATCTCTGATTGCCCTGTAGTTTATAGCCTGTCTAGGATTAACCCTTTGCCTGCTGTTTCGGATTTTGTTTGCACCTCGCCTGGACTATCTTCTGTTTCTGGATTCACCCGTTCGCATTACCCTCAGGATTAAGTTTGCAGTCGATCAACCCACGCCTGTTTTAGGATCACTCTAGTGTCTCGTCTGTACCATACCTGTTTGCTGGTGTTCAACCTTGCCTGTGTTTTGACCATGTCTCTGAATAAAGCTATGTGTATAGATCCGCACGTCTCTCGTCTCAGTTGCCCCGTTACACTGACCTTTCCATTACATTTCTGTCCAATTTTTGGAATATTAGCAGACAGTTTCTGGCATCATACAGTAAACTACACTTGATAGGCCTGATATGACCGCTCATTTATTTTTAGATATTACTCTGTTGGCAGATCTGAGATCATTTGTGCTATTAGTGTCACATTGACATTTGCATTAGTTGTGCAAGTTGTGGAAATTGGGGGAAATTATTCTTTTATAATGCTTCTTTTATAATGTCACATATGTTTATAGCCAGTCATAATTTTGAAATAAATTAGTATTTTCTACCCTGTTTGTTATCCTCTAGTTTAAACAACTTTTCTTTTTTTCTCTCGTCACAACGAACTGTAGACACAATGTAAATATGATAAAATTATTTTCATTATGCTGTGTTGACAGTTTGAATGATCATAACTGGAATTTTGGTGACAGCAGGGTTATTTTAGTTATCAGTTTTAGTTATTTTAGGGATAAGGTGAAACTAAATTTAAAAATTCCGAATGATGCCTTACGCCACATTTGAAATTGTACTGTTATTTATCTATAGACTGTATACTATTTTTTATGGTTGTTGAGTTAACATATTAAAACATCGTGAAAGAGCAGAACTCTTGCTGAACTGAAGTGATTGACAGCTCATATAAAAGGAGTGTTCTTTTGCCAAAACATTTTGATTTGAGAATGGCTGACTACATGAGTCATTACATATTAAAACAATCTTTTATCACAGATCAGGCTTTAGAATTAACATTGTTGTGGTAGTATGGTTGTTTTCAGGGTTTGAAATTAACACCCACCAACCCATCAAATGCGGGTAAAAATCAGTGTGGCGGACGGTAACGCGTCACATCACTAGCCAATTTGGGCAAGTTACTTTTCCGATAAAATATATGTTTATTAATTAATCTTTGAGGAGTTCATGTAAACAAATCTGCACGATTTTAGTGTAAATACTTGAACTCAACGCGATCATATATATATTAAATAAGGCATAAATTGCGCAGCACTGGCATATCAGCTTACTTGAACAACCAGCGATGTAGCTACTGGCTACGGGGAAGCACGGGACATTCGGTGGGTCGATCAGCGAAAAGAGGGGGAGACCTCATATTAGGCGCTGTGTTTTTAAATTACAGACAACGCGAACTGCAAAAAGCAATAGGATACTCCAAAAGTGTGAAAGCGGAGGCTACCCAGTGCATCCGCAAGCCCGTTCGCGTTAAGCAGCGCCGGAATCAGTCTCACAACAGCCACAGCGCTTCCACCCACACAAACGATTTATAAGAGATACACCGTGCAAATCGCTGGATCCATTCAGAAATGACACAGATTTGTGTTATACAGTTGTGTGATATGACAACACTAAATGTTCTGCCTGAAAACAGCCATGACGAGGTAAAATGCATGTAAACAAACTGCAATGTAAGCAAACTTTAATAGCTTATTTCTCTTTATATGTTTCATTCTAATTAATTTTAATTTAAGTAAAATTTTAATTCAGTAAGAGCCTGATTAAAGATAACAAATCAGTGTCTCTGTAATTTAGAGACAATTATAAATGTGTTTTCCATTTACAAATATTATAAAAGTTCTTAAAGGGATAGTTCGTCAGCCGCAGAGGAAGGATGTAAACTGTCATTCATTTCGGCTACTCACCTTCATGTCGTTCCAAACCTGTATGAATTTCTTTCTTCTGTGGAACATTAAAGAAGATATTTTGAGAAATTCCAGAAATGTTTGTCCATACAGAAGAAATCAAGGGTAACCAAAATGGTTAGGTAGCATTCTACAAAATATTGTTGTGTTTTACAGTAAGAAAGTAAGTCATATCAGGTTTGGACAGGCCTTCAGTTTGAGGGAGTGATAGGAAAAGGATGACAGACATTTATTAGAAGTAAAATGTCCTATGTCCATGGTAGCGTTGATGTCATGCGGCCTTGCTTTTTAATAACAAGGCTCGGTTGTTTGTGGGGCCCACCAAGGCCGGAGCTGATACCTAGAGAAAGCTATCTGTTAGCATTCCCATTCATCTCAGTGGCAGTTGCCAAGTTGGCCAAGGTTTCATAAAATAAACACAGCAGCAAACATTTAATAATTTATTGATAACAAATAATAATCCTTCCACCAAGCAGTGTAATTTTTCAGCAATGTTTACCAGACTTGGCGGTCACACATTAAAGGGATAGTTCACCCAAAAATTTTAATTGTGTCATTAATTACTAACCCTCATGTCGTTTCAAACCCGTAAGACCATTCGTTCATCTTCGGAAACAAATTAAGATATCTATCACACACCATCTCTGACCCTGCATAGATAGCAATACAACTGAAATGTTCCCAAGTCAAGAGAAGTAGCAAGGAGATCTGTAAAATAATCACTGTGACATCAGGGGTTCAACCATAATTATACGAAGCTACGAGAATACTTTTTGTGTGCAAAAGAAAAATAAATGACTTTATTCAACAATTTGATTAAATAATGACTTTATTCAACAATTAAAAAAAATAATAAAACAACGAAACACTATGTGGGTAAAGTGAACAGAAAAGAAAAAGATCAAACCACCGAAGTTACAATATTTACAAAAAAGTCACTATACAGAAGTTATTGTGTTTTCTTAAACACCAAATCCACAATTCACACAAGGCAAACACCATCAACAACCATTCCCACACCAGATCACAGGCCTCCCTTCACATTTTTGAACGATGCGCTTTAGTCACCAGCCTCGCCGAACACGGGGCACATACCGGCGCGTTCAATTAGGGCGGGGTCATCTGTGAGAAAGACAGAGAGAGAGAGAGAGCAAGAAAAAGAGAGAGATGCAAAGACACCACATACATCTCAATGTAACAATAGACTTCTATTGTTTTATATACAGATAAGATACGACGATTTTAATAAACTAAGACTACACCAACACCCCTAAGTCTTCCACGTAGAATATAGTTTCAGCTTTGTAAATTTTATCGAAACAAAAACTTTTCTCACTCTTGGGTACAAATGTGACCCACGAAATAGGATAGTAAGGTACACACACACACACACAACACTCACACACAACACACACACACAACACAACCACACACACACACACACAAAGGCCAGTGTAAAAGTCAAACATAAGGGTTATGGGATGTGATTTTGAAAATACATATTTTAGTGGGATGTTTGAGGAATGTGGCACTGTGCAAATGTGAATAATGTATTTATTTAATGTTTTTTAATGTTTGTTTGTTTTTGCTTGGGGTGTACACTTAGACCACAAAGGCCTCAATATTTTTATTTAAAAACAGGGTCTGTTCTAGTGAGTTGGGTTTCAGTTGATTCCCTTTTTTGTTTTTACGGATTACTTCTCCAGTCTTGGAGAATACTCTCTCACATGGGACAGAGGATGCAGGTGTACACAAGTAGTGTTTAGCCAGGTCATGGAGGTGTGGATATAACATATTCTGTTTAGACCAGTACTCAAGTGGATTGACACAATGTGGCAGAATGGGGTCCCCAAGATACTTCTGTACTTCCACTGTACAGTGGAACAGTGGCACTGTTGGTACACTGCGGAACACTCAAATGTCTGTCTAGTGTTTTCCATAGGTCTACCACCACAGTGTTTGATGAGTTTGATGAATGAGCTGATGTTGACGCCTACCCATCTGGTGCTGGAACTGTGACAGCCTGTTCATGGTTGTGGTGCTGGATCTGAAGTGGGCCACAATCTTGCGCCCTCGGGTACGGAGGTCTTCTAACTCAGGTGTTGAATCAATGGCCTTCTTCACCACAAAGTTGAGACCATAGGCAAAGCAGTGTGCATGGCGGATTTTTAAAGTCTCAACACAAGCCACCATGTTTGCTGCACCATCAGGAACCATGCAACTCACTTTTCCAGTGATACCCCATTCCCCATCAGAGTGGCTTTTGCCTCTGCGATGTGAGCTGCTGTGTGGGTCTTGTGGAACTTGGCCTGAGACTGGAATCCGGAAAGCACCAGCTAGCTCTACTCTAACAAAGCTCATTGATACCAGGAAGTTCAGCAGCCTGACGAAGCTGGTCAGAGTCATTGCCTGGTTCACAAGTTTGCACTTACATATAATTGGATTGAGCAAATAGTAAGCATATTTGGCGTGCTGTCCTGAGGGAGGGCTCTGAGCTCGGGTTAAAACCCGAACCCACAGAACCCCCTCCATCCCAAGACTGGGAGGAAATTAGATTAATAGTGATGAGTTGGGGTGGAGGAGGGATGCTGGAAAACTGTTGGGGGACAAAGGTAAGTTGGCTATATATACAGTATATATATGTATTGTGCTAGTTAAGCTGAAACAAGCTGAAAACAAGCTGAAACTGAACAAGTTCCACCTGTGCCAACTTGGTTGATAATTTGATTGTGCTCCTCCCGAACCTTGTTAATAAAACATAATTTCACGAGTTCGCACTTACATATAATTGTATTGAGCAAATAGTACGCATATTTGGCGTACTGTCCTGAGGGAGGGCTCCTAACTCGGAATATAGCCCGAGCACTTAACAGGAGCTGCAGCTCGCAGTGTCCAACGACCGAACCCTACTTGCCGCTGGATGAGGAGCACGATACAAGACATCAAATAGGGGACTCTCGCTGAGTCCGAAGGGAGCTGCGGCTCTGCTGCACAGGAAGGGAGAGTCCCCTTTGCAGCTGAATACGTGACGTGGTTTAAAGCGTCAGATGTAGGGCTCTCACTATGACCAAAGGGAGCTGTGGCTCTGCTGCACTGGAAGGGAGAGCCCCATCCGATGCTGAATAAGCAATGAGATTCGAAACGACTGATAGAGGGCTCTCATTGCGACCGAAGGGAGCTGCGGCTCTGCTTCATCGGAAGGGAGAGCCCTGTCCAATGCTGAATAAGCAATGAGATTCAAAACGACTGATGGAGGGCTCTAACTGCGACTGAAGGGAGCTGTGGCTCTGCTGCAATGGAAGAAAGAGCCCCATCCGCTACCGAATAATCATTGCAATTCGATATGAAGATTGAAGTGGAGACAGGAGGTTGAACATGTAGATGTAGTGGCCTTTTCTTTCTTGGTCTGTCTCACTTTATTTAATAAAGTAAGAGATAGATTAGCTGTCGAGTGCAGATAAGTTGGTAGATGGTCGGAAGGATTTTGGGGTTGAATTTGGAGGTTTCTTGTGAGTTCTGAGCATCTCAGGAAACCGAAAAAGCCTATATAAACATGGCGTTGAGGGTACGAGCGGTATGGAGTGAATGGTACCCTTTGCGGAAACTGTTGATGCCTTTTGTAAGGATGTCCAAAGTTATAGGTTGTCTGGCATCTGGGCTTGATGTTTGGGAGCGCTGAATTCCTTTAATTAGGAGAGAAGTTTGAGAATTATTTATTTCAGGGAGGGGAGTCATAGATTAATTTGTGAAAAATTGGATGGCAATTAAATAACCTTTATTAGACCCAGCTTGGATGTTCCTTAGGGAATTAAGGTAGGATACGAATGAAGTTATTGAGAGGAGAGAATAATCAGGAAATGGTAGGTTATAGGAGAGGTGGGAATGCTTTGAAACGTCTCCAACCTGATGGATAAGAATGGAGGGTTCTGGGTGAAACTGCTTAGGGGATGGAATTGAGTGAAGCGTCGAAAAGGGGTTTTAAGGGATAGGTTATGGGAATATGAGTTGCAAATAGTGAGGTACTGGGGTTGGCGATGCCTTTGGAGAGCCCCACCTGCCGCTGAATAAGCGGCACGCCTCAAAACTACAGAAGGAGGGTCCACACTGTGACCGACGGGAGCAGTGGCTCACTGCACTGGAATGGAGAGCTCCCCATCTGCCATTGGGTGATGGGAATTCTGAGATCAGAAAACTTTTTTGAAAGCAGGTGAATGATGTGGGAGGCGGGATGATTAGAAAGTCACAGAGCAGGTGAATGAGGTGGGAAAATTGCAAAATTGTTCAACAAATCGAACAAACTGATAATGTGTCAAAAAATTGTTGGGGCTGCTTTGCAGCCCAAAATTTAAGCGTACAGCAAAAGTACAATTTCCTGTCACAGCATACCCCGAATGAGTGCCATGAATCCAGATGGATAGGCATCACTTTGAAAGCTGAGGTGATGTCGACTTTGGCCAGCCAAGTGCCACGATTTTTTTATCATATCGATAGCATGATCAATGTCCTGCTATTTGAGTGAAAATTCATTGAGAGGAATTGAAGTGTTTATGCTTAAAACCGGGGAGTTATGCGGAGCTGACAGATCGATTGTAAGGTGTTTCTTACCCGATAATTTTCCCAGTAGCCACTCCGATGCAAAAAACTGAGAAGGTGGGAGCATCGAAAAGATTGGTCATGAGTCCTCATTTGGATAAAAAGAGAATATTGTGATTTTGAGTGCAGAAGAGAAGTGTAAGGGAGAGGAGAGGGGGCCACGATTGTCGGCGGCGGCAGCCTCATGCTTAAATCGGGCTCTGGAGCTTGAGGAAGCTGAAAGAAGTGTAAGAGGAAAATGGAAAAAAAAATTTGATGTGAGGGCTTGTGTTGCAAGTGGAGGCAGCCTCACGCTTGCTTCAGCTGCTGTAGCTTTAGGCCACGGGAAGGGGAGTATGTGACCTCTGGAGGAAAATGCTGGAGAGCCTGTGTAGCCTGCACCATTAGCTGAGGCAGCCTCACGCTAGTGTCCATGCATTTTCCTCTTAAACAAGCAGAAAGAAGAAAGTATTGGGACAGCTAGCCAGCCAAGCAGCACAAGACTTGGAGAGAGGTGCCTAGCAATACACATCGCATGTGAATTAAGTTGCACTTGATCAATAATAATTATTTATATATGATACACCTTAGTCGTTCATTTGTTCCTATAATTTATAATCATTTAGGTAAACAGTTGATCTTATTTAGAAAAATCGATCTTATCCCTCTTATCTATCCATCTATTAAAGTGCAATGTGTAGTTTAAAATACAGGTACAATGCTGGTGAAAATTAATACAGAAATTTTGAGTAATTTCAGTGTGTATTCTAAGCAGTTTTGCATCATGGTTACATAATGGCATCATAATTCAATGATGTCACAACGTCATTTAATGGCTTCTAGCAACAAACCTGCCTTTAGTGACTTTACCTAAAAATTAGTTGGCAACACTGGTGACCTGTGCCGCTAGCGGAGGCAGCCTCGCACTAGTGTCTGCTACAGGACCTGGAGGGCCGGCTGCACACGGCGCTGAGACCGAAAGAGCCGCGGTGAAAGGCTGAGCCGAAGCAGAAAGCGAGTGAGGCCGTGCTGTTGTGAGATCTAGGGCGCAGCCCAGGCACGTTGAAGGCCTGCCGCTGGGACCCAACGCTCGAGGAGAGCCGGGTCTTGTGCGGGACAATGGTGCTGTCGAGCGAGGCGAGTTCGGGGCCTTGCAAGTGTAATAACCTGATTAATCAGTAAATCAGAATTTTTTTTTTCTTTTATTCACAAGAATGTATTTTATTTCATTATAATGATGTATTAAGGCATTTAATGTATTTCATTATGTGGTAAATAATTACATAATTTCATAGTTTAAGTATAAAAGTTCAAATATGCATTTGCATAGTGTTAAAAACGTTTTATAAATATATAGAGAAATGTATAGGTCGTTTATTAGATAAAGACCTAGATATACTACGGGAAAAACAGAAGCGTAGAAGAAGAGAAAAAAATCGAGAAGCGTGGAGGACTGAACAGGTCATGCCAATGTGTCCACCAAAATGGTAAAAAGTGCTTAGAGACGCTTTTCAGCAACCCGGGAAAACTGATCCTTGCTCCGGTGGACCGCAGGAGAGTTCGTGGACAACCCGCCCTGCGAGGGAGTGAGTTGAGCTGTGTTTTCCAAAGACGGAGCTGAGAGAGCTAAGCTAGGCTAAAGCTAAAGCTAACTTCGTCGTGTCTGTGGTGATTTCCTTGCCGAGAGCTGCAAGGAAGCAAATGGTGTTGCCGCTGGAGATTCAGCACTCACCTGCGGGGAGGATGACAGGGAAGTGGGATTCCGTGTGCACACGTTCTTTGTTCCTTGGATCGTGAGGACTGGGATTTTCTTCAGACTGGTAGGATTATTGTTGCGGTGTTTTCAAATGGATATGAGCTCCAACGCGCCAACGCAAGCTTGCATAAAACACTAAGAGTGCACTCAGGTTGACTTTATGTGATTAACACATCTAAGGGTTTAAAATATTATTTCACATTTGAATTGGGTAATTGTATGACCTGTGTTTTAATTTAATTAATACAAAACCCTAAAATGCATTTATTGTGTGTGTTTATCCTTTCTACACTGTAAAACAGGCACTGTAAAATATGTTCAAAAGTTACGTGGTAACCAAAGGTACACATTTTGAGTTATTTAATTAATATTATTTTTGGGAAACCTCTAATTAGTGTTTTAAAGGTGAGGATCATACTTAACCCTAGACATAGTTGTATACATTGGAATGTCTCTTTTGCCAATTTGTTATTTAGAGTTTAAAGGGGGCATGCACTGAATAGTTATTCCCTTACTATAACGAGCCGAGTGGTAAAAGGGTTACATTTTTGGGGGCTTTGTCCGGGATTTTTTTTTTAATGTACAATTTACCCAGCATTGAGTTATTTGTGATATTGTTGAATGTTTTAATGAGTTTTGCTGTATACCTTGAAGGTTTTGGTTTCTTTTTCTGCTCTAGACTGACTAAATAGAGGCAGTAGAGATTGCAGCGTGGTGTAAAAGACATCAGCTAGATCCCGCTCATGCAGTAGTCTTAAGTGGTGTTTATGATGTCACAGACGATGTCCTACTTGAAGTCCTTAGCTCAGTTAAATTTCTTGGGAAGACTAAAATAGTAGACCGACGTCCAGATTTGACTTCTAAGACTTTTGATAAGATTTTGTGCTAGTCCAGACTTTAGCTAATGTGACTGAACAGACTTTACCTGACTCAGTCGGCGTTCCTGGTGAAGGTAGTTCCTGGCTTGTTCATGTTATCCCAGCAGCAACCAAAGAACAAGAAGACTTTCAAACAAAGTTACTGTCATTTCTTGAGCATGAGCGCAAAAGTATTGCTGATGTTAAGGGACTGTTAAACCCTCTGTCTCTTGATGTTAATACTGCTCTCATTAACGCCATTAGTTCACTTGTTGACAAATGCAATGCCACGCCTGCTGATGCTCAAAGCTACAGGAAGCTGAGAATGTTTTCTGGTGTGCGACCGACACCTAGTGGCGAAGAGTAGTATGACGCCTGGGCAGAGCAAACCACACACATGTTGGAAGAATGGCAATGCAGTGACAGTATAAAGAAACAAAGAATTGTGGAGAGTCTTAAAGGTTCTGCTGCTGACATAATAAGATTCCTGAGAGCACAAACTCCCAACGCTACTGCAAATGACTATATGCAAGCGCTCGAAACCGCTTTTGGAACAACTGAAAGTTCATCTGATCTCCTAGTCAAGTTCCGACAAACATTTCAAAGTGAAGGTGAAAAGCTGTCTACATACCTGCCAAGACTTGACAAACTGTTGCACTGTATCTTCAGAAAAGGAGGATTGCAGTTAGCTAACATGAACCAACTCGTTCGAGGTTCATCACCACATGACATGATTGCAATGCGTATACGCATGACCCACAAACTAAGACCTCCACCTTCCTTCAATGATCTGTTAAAAGAAGTCAGAGAAGAAGAGGACATGTTACAAGGCAGAACTGATGCAAAAAAGTACAGTCATGTCAAAACCAGTCTTCTCAGTCACCAAACCAGCACTCGAAAATAAAACTGATCCTGAAGTTGAACGACTCAAAAGGGAACTCAGTGTGATCAAAGCTGAATTGAACAATCTCAAGGTTGCAACTGTTGTGGCAGCAGCAGCTCAAGCATAAACGAAAAGTTCCAACCCTGAACATGCAACCAAAAGCAAATATAAAAGAAATACAGCTCCACAAAGACCAAAGAGCAACAGAGACCAACCTGGAATATTTTGTTATCGATGTAGAGAAGACGGACATTACATGAGAAAATGTCAAGGTGTTGAAAACCTCCAAAGAGTCAACAAGCGGCTTATCAAACTCACAAAAAAGTCGGGAAACTACCACGGGGCCCAGTAGAGGAACAGCCTGGCGTCCTGGAGTTAAAGACACGTTCCAAGAGCATCAAAACAGAGAAAGAAGTGGAAGACACTATCCCTAAAGGCTTAGTCGGCCCTAGCTCTGCTGTATTAGTCAGATTGAAGGCATTTACATTAAGCCATACTCGACACTGGTTCTCAAGTCACTCTGCTCTACAGATCCTTCTACGACACATACCTGACGCACCTGCCATTGACACCTATCAGTGCTTTACAGATATGGGGTCTCAGTCCTGCTGATTACCCGTACGATGGCTATTTGTCACTCAAGCTGCAGTTCAGGGAAACCGATGTAGGCGTGACAGAGACCATTGATGCACTTGTACTTGTCTGTCCTGACCCAGTCATGAAAGATAATGCTGCTATACTTGTTGGCACAAACACACCCACTATGAGAAGACTTCTCAAAAGTTACAAAGACAAAGTAACTTACAAAGAAAACATGATCATATTACCCAAATTTTACAGTCTCTGCACTGGCTACCTATTAAGTTCCGTATCAGTTACAAAATATTACTACTTAATTTTAAGGCCCTAAATGGTTTAACTCCTGCGTACCTAACTAGTCTTCTACCACGCTACAATCCATCACGCTCCCTAAGGTCGCAAAACTCTGGACTTTTGGTAGTACCTAGGATAGCAAAGTCCACTAAAGGAGGTAGAGCTTTTTCGCATTTGGCTCCCAAACTCTGGAATAGCCTTCCTGATAACGTTCGGGGTTCAGACACACTCACTCCATTTAAATCTAGATTAAAGACACATCTATCTGGCCAAGCATTCAAATAATGCATATAATAATCTTGTACTGCAGTTATATCTGATCAAATGAACATTATTATTCTTAGTTGGGCCGTTAACAAATCAATTTGGCTGGGTTGGACCTAGCAGCTATGCTAAGTATGACTTATTGGTTCGATGTTTTTTGCGTAACTAGGATTTACACAAGCTTCAGTCTGGATCCAGAACACCTGAGAAGAGATGATGCCAACCCCTCAGAGGACCTCAGATGATGCCAACCCTGAAACAACATACAGAACTACCACATTTTGCTATAAGTTTGATTGCATCATATAATAATTGCTGTTAATAGTGTTCATCGTCTGTTTTATTATGTCTTAAATTGATTTTCCGTACATTTCTGCCATACGTACATAAACTGACAGTCACCACTGACAAGCTACCACTAAATATATTGTCGAAACGTAATTTTCTGTAAAGCTGCTTTGCAACTATTTGTATGGTAAAAAGCGCTATACAAATAAACTGGACTGACCATTTAGCGCCCCAAACTCTGGAATAACCTACCTAACATTGTTTGGGAGGCAGACACACTCTTGCAGTTTAAATCTAGATTAAAGACCCATCTCTTTAACCTGGCTTACACAACACACTAATACGCTTCTAATATTCAAATCCGTTAAAGGATTTTTAGGCTGCATTAACTAGGTCAACCGGAACTGGGAACACTTCTCATAAAACCCGATGTGCTTGCTACATTGTTAGAAAAATGGCATCTACGCTAATATTAGACTGTCTCATTCTTATTCCGAGGTCACCGTAGCCACCAGATCCAGTCTGTATCCAGATCAGATGGTCACTGCAGTCACCCGGATCCAGTACGTATTCAGACCAGATGGTGGATCAGCACCTAGAAAGTACCTCCACAGCCCTGAAAGACAGCGGAGACCAGGACAACTAGATGAGCCCCAGATACAGATCCCCTGTAAAGACCTTGTCTCAGACGACCACCGGGACAAGACCACAGGAACCAGATGAGTACTTGCATAATGTGACATTGCTGCAGCCTTGAATTGAACTGCTGGTTTCGTCTGGTCAGAGGAGAACTGGCCCCCCGACTGAGCCTGGTTTCTCCCAAGGTTTTTTTTCCATTCTGTCACCGATGGAGTTTTGGTACCTTGCCACTGTCGCCTCTGGCTTGCTTAGTTGGGGACACTTCATTTCCAGCGATATCGTTGACTTGATTGCAAATGATTGCAAAGATACTATTTAAACTGAACTGAGCTGGATGATGACATCACTGAATTGAATGATGAACTGTCTTTAACTGAAAAATTAGTGTTTACGATTGTTTACTTAATTAATGCTGTTCAGTTGCTTTGACACAATCTGTATTGTTAAAAGCGCTATATAAATAAAGGTGATTTGACTTGACTTGACAAAGAAGGAGAAAACTTCACAACAGTACAACACATCCACCCTGCTTTCAGAAAGCCTATGGAGGAAATCTCAAAGTCCCAACCTGAAACTGATTTGGATCACAAAAGAGGATCCGTATGGTCCGCATGCCAAAGTTTCGAGGGATACCAAGTACCCAAGCTATTTTGGTGGACTCACCTGATGATTTTATAGAAGAACCAAGGTTCCCAGATCAAATCTTAGTGAGACTCGAACTGCAGTCAGTCACTGTTGTAAGTTCCAGAAGAATCACGGTCTTGGTCAGTAACAATTCATCAGAAGAGATCACACTGACCAGAGGTATGCCAATTGCCTACCTCTTCCCCGTTGATGTGCTGCCAACACCTACTGTGAAGAAAGAGGCAAGCATCACATATTCAAAGAAACTGACCCCGTCTTCTTTCGATTTTGGAACCTCACCTGTTCCTAAGAAATGGAAAGAGAGGCTAGTCAACAAAATGATTGAACAGAGCGATGTTTTCTCCACTCACGAGTTCGATGTGGGTTGCAGTAAAAGCTCGCAACATACTATAAAAACTATTGACGACAAGCCATTTAGAGAAAGATCTCGTCGCTTGCCACCTGCAGAGAAGCGCTCAGACAGCACCTGTCAGAACTAACAGGAGCTGGCATAATCACTTAGTCACGCAGTATGCATCCCCTATAGTGGTCGTACGAAAGAAAAATGGGAAGATCCGCATGTGTGTGGACTACCGTATGCTAAACAGACGCACTATCCCTGATCAATACACAGTGCCCAGGATTGAGGATGCACTTGCTTGTCTAAATGGAAACAAATGGTTCAGTGTCCTAGATCTCAGAAGTGGATACTACCAAGTGCCCATGGGTGAGTCGGACAAAGAGAAGATCGCTTTCATATGTCCACTTGGTTTTTATCAATTCGACAGGATGCCTCAAGGAGTGTTAGGTGCTCCTGCAACTTTTCAGCGAATTATGGAAAGAACTGTAGGTGACATGAATTTGATGGAGGTGTTGGTCTATCTAGATGACCTTATCGTGTTTGGTGATACATTCGAAGAGCACGAACAGAGACTGCTAAAAGTGCTTGACTGCCTCAAAGAGGAGGGCCTCAAACTGTTGTTAGACAAATGCCAGTTTTGTCAAACCTCAGTATCCTATGTCAGCACATTGTGTCACAAGAAGGCGTGTCTACAGATCCAAAGAAAACAGAAGCAGCAACTACCTGGCCCAGACCAACTACTGTAACTGCCTTGAGATCTTTCCTCGGATTCTGTGGATATTACAGACGCTTTGTCAAAGATTATTCCAAAGTTGCATTCCCTCTAAACCAACTCCTGTCTGGTTACTCACCTCATGTGGAAAGATCCAAGAAAAAGCATGAACAAACCTATCTCAACCCATCAGAACCATTCAGTCTAGATCTCGATATTCGATCTGAAGATCAGGCCAAAGAGCTGCAACCTGTTCAAGAGAAAAGACCTGACATAGTTGAACAGTCTGACTTGCAAGAGAAAATTAATACTGAGATAGAGACTCAAGACACTGTGACCATTGATCCAGAACCTGACTCACAAGATGGCTTACAGACTGATAGTGAGACCAGAAAATCTCAACGACTTAGGAAAGCTCCTTCTAGACTTACCTATGACACACCAGGTAGTCCTAGTATTGTTTCCCCTACAGTTAAATATGTTTCTTGTTTATACAAATGGATAAGCTCTCCTTCCATGCCTTAGTTTGGGGTTTACCTTACATTATTACCTACTAAGCCATGAGGGCGTCTTTATTTTGGTGGGGGGAGAGTGTAATAAGCTGACTATTCAGTAAATCAGAATATTTTGTGTTTTTTTCTTTTATTCACAAGAATGTATTTTATTTCATTATAATGATGCATTAAGGCATTTAATGTATTTCAAAAAATCGAGAAGCGTGGAGGACTGAACAGGTCATGCCAATGTGTCCGGGGAAAATGGTAAAAAGTTCTTAGAGCCGCTTTTCAGCAAGCCGGGAAAACCGATCCTTGCTCCGGTGGACCGCAGGAGAGTTCGTGGACAACCCGCGCTGCGAGGGAGTGAGTTGAACTGTTTTCCAAAGATGGAGCTGAGAGAGCTAAGCTAGGCTAAACCTAAAGCTAACTTCGTCGTGTCTGTGGTGATTTCCTCGCCGAGAGCCACAAGGAAGCAGACGGTGTTGCCGCCGGAGATTCAGCACTCACTTGCGGGGAGGATGACAGGGAAGTGGGATTCCGTGTGCACACTTTCTTTGTTCCTTGGATCGTGAGGACTGGAATTTTCTTCAGACTGGTAGGATTATTGTTGAGGTGTTTTCAAATGGATATGAGCTCCAACACAAGCTTGCATAAAACACTAAGAGTGCACTCAGGTTGACTTTATGTGATTAACACATCTAAGGGTTTAAAATATAATTTCACATTTGAATTGGGTAATTGCATGACCTGTGTTTTAATTTAATTAATACAAAACCCTAAAATGCATTTATTGTGTGTGTTTATCCTTTCTACACTGTAAAACAGGCACTGTAAAATATGTTCAAAAGTTACGTGGTAACGTCTAGGTTACTTGTGTAACCCTCGTTCCCTGAAGGAGGGAACGGAGACGTTACGTCAGTAACTGACGAATTGGGATCTCGCCCGAGAACCCAATCACCTTAGAGTGTAAACTAAACAAGCCAATGACGTGGCGTGCGTGTTTCGCCACGTGCAACCCGCCCGCAGCGTGGGTATAAAGGAGGGAAGCGTACAAAACGCACCATCAGGTTTTTGCTGAGGAGCCGAGCAGGTGACCCGGCAGCTCAGTGGTGGTACAGCAACTGTGGCGAAGGAACGTAAAGTCTCCGTTCCCTCCTTCAGGGAAAGAGGGTTACACAAGTAACCTAGACGTTCCAATTCAGTCAGTCACGTTCTACGTTACTTTCAGTGACTGACGAATTGGGATCCGTATGGAAAAACGCCACTATTGCTGACCCCCTCAAGAGCCGGCAAGTCCCCCCACACCAGCTAGGGCGGAAGACAGGACAGCGGCTAGGCAGAGGTGTCCGCCACTGCTGTTCCATACAGTGGTACATTGGATAACACTGGGAAAGCGTACCCAGTTTGGACGCTACGGAAGCCACATCCCGCAAATAGGAGGTATCATGTGGAATTACACACATGGACTGGCCCAGGGCAGTACTACATATGAAAGTCTCTGCGGTAGACTCAACCAGCCTGGGGTGAGATAACTACGCAGCAGAGATTGCAGTGAACGACTGCCAGGGAAAGACGCGGGCTTACCGTGAGGGGAGCCGTACAGTGGAAGAATACACATGTGGGATCACCCGAAGGGGGAATCACTACACACGGGCACCTAGCCCAGCACAAGGGCTGACCTTGGGCATGCACACGAGTGCTGAGCCTGGCGTCTGGCATTCCGCCACGCCTGACCACCGAGGGTGCGGGAGGAACTCCAACAGAGTTCGCCATGTGGAACTGAACTGAGAAGCAAAAAAGCGCACGTATCCGGTCCGTAGAGGGGAATGGCACAGCAAGCGTGATCGACACAGAGCAGATCCGGTGTTACTGCCTACCTGAGGCGAGTACACGAGAGGACACGGGCTCTACACCGGAGATAAGAATCTGCACCCAAACGGTAGGCGCGCCAAGGCCAGCAGCTTTAAGCTGTCTGCTATAGAGGCGACCGCGACCAATGACCAAGAAAGATGCACCCTCTAGTAGAGTGAGCTTCACTCCGAGGGGCACGGTAAACGTTGGGGCATGGTATGCCAAGACTATAGCCTCCACTAACAAGTGGGCAAGTCTTTGTTTGGAGACAAAGGAGACCCTTCTGCTGTCCTCCGAAGCAGACAAAAAGCTGGTCTGAGGTCCTGAAGCTCCGCGTATGGTCCATGTAAATGCGCAGAGCGCGAACGGGACATAGCAGAGCGATGGCTGGGTCTGCCTCTTCCCGGGGCAGCGCTTGCAAGTTCACAACCTGATCCCTGAAGGCGTGGTGGGAACTTTGGGCACATATCGGGGTCGGGGTCTCAGGACAACGTGAGAATTACCCGCCCCGAATTCTAGGCATGAATCGTCGACCGAAAATGCCTGCAGGTCCCCTACCCTCTTGACCAAGGCCAATGCGGTGAGGAGCGCTGTCTTTAATGACAGAAACTTAAACTCTACTGACTGCAGAGGCTCGAAGGGCTCCTCCTTCAGGGCCGTCAGGACCGAGGGGAGATCCCAAGAGGGTAACAGGTGAGGGCGCGGAGGATTTAACCTACTTGCCCCTCTGAGAAACCTGATGAACAAGTCGTGCTTCCCCAGAGACTTACAGTCTACTGCCTCGTGATGCGCGGCAATAGCGGCAACATACACTTTAAGGGTGTGGAGGGAGACAGCCTTCGCTCCAAACCATCCTGCAGGAAAGAAAGCACGACTGCGATCGGGCATCTACGGGGGTCTTCCCGGCGGGAAGAGCACCAACCGACGAACAGGTTCCACTTCAGCCTGTAAGCGTGTCTGGTAGACAGGGCTCTAGCTGAAGCGATGGTGTTTACTACTGCTGGAGGTAGCCCACCTAGAACCTCCGCGTCCCGTACAGGGACCAGACATGAATTTTCCAGAGGTCTGGACGCGGGTGCCAAAGGGTGCCCCCTCTCTGCGAAAAGGAGATCCCTCCTCAGAGGAATTCCCAAGGAGGGCTGCGCGAGGAAGCCTCAGTTCGGGGAACAATATGGCGCTACCAAGAGGACCTGCTTCTCGTCCTCCTGACCTTGCACAGTGTCTGTGCGAGAAGGCTCACTGGGGGAAAAGCGTATTTGCGTAGGCACCGAGGCCAGCTGCACGCCAGTGCGTCTGTGCCGAGGGGTCCCTCGGCCAGGGAGTAAAACAACTGGCAATGGGACGTGTCGGGGAGGCAAACAGGTCTACCTGAGCATCCCCACAGCGTCTCCAAATCAGCTGGACTGTCTCGGGGTGAAGTCGCCATTCTCCCGGAAGGGCAGGATGACGTGAGAGCTCGTCGGCTGCACGACTGAGCTCGCCTGGGATGTGAACTGCGCGAAGCGACCTCAGATGCTTCTGACTCAAGAGGAGGAGATGGCGGGCGAGTTGCGACATGCGACGGGGAGCGTAGACCGCCTTGGTGGTTGATGTACACAACGGTCGCAGTATTGTCCGTACGGACCAATACGTGCTTGTCATTTAGCAGCGATTTGAAGCGGCTCAGAGCAAGCCATACTGCTAGCAACTCGAGACAGTTGATATGCCACTGCAGTCGGGGCCCCCGACCAGAGCCCCGCAGCTGCATTCCAATTGCACATGGCACCCCAGCCCCTGGAAGAGGCATCTGTTGACACAACAACATACCTGGATACTCGCCCAAGGGACACCCCTGTCCAAAGAAAGGCAAGATCTATCCACGGGCTGAGGGTCTGACGGCAGAACAGGGTAACAGAAACCCGGTAAGTGCCGTGTCGCCATGACCATCTCGGGACCCGTCGTGAAGCCAACGCTGAAGCGTCTAATCTGAAGCAACCGAGCGGCGCGCGCCTCCGCCCGTGGACAGCGGCTGAGGATGACATATGCCCCAGAAGCCTCTGAAATTGTCTCAGTGGAACCGCAGTCTTGCACTGGAAAGACCCCAGGCAGTTCAGAATCGACTGCGCACGCTCTACTGAGAGACGTGCGGAGAGCGTTGACCGAGTCCAACTCCATACCGAGAATAGAGATCCTCTGCGTCGGGGAGAGTTGCTCTTTTCCCAGTTGACCCGAAACCCCAACCAGCTGAGGTGACTGAGCACCATATCCCTGTGTTCGCCCAACTGCGCTCGGGACTGGGCCAGTACGAGCCAGTCGTCGAGGTAGTTGAAAATGCGAATGCCAGCTTCCCTCAATGGAACGAGGGCTGCATCCACGACCTTGGTGAAGACACGAGGCGACAGGGATAGCCGAAGGGGAGGACCTTGCACTGATACGCTCGCCCTTCGAACGCAAATCCGAGAAACGGTCTGTGTCGAGGGAGAAACGAGACATGAAAGTACGCGTCCTTGAAGTCGACCGCTGCAAACCAATCGAAAGTACGGACGCATTGAAAGATGCGTTTCTGCATCAAAATCCTGAACGGGAGCTTGTGAAGGGCCCGGATCAGTACGCGCAGGTCCAGGATCGGTCGTAACACACCGCCTTTCTTGGGTACAATAAAGCAAGGGCTGTAAAACCCCGACCTCATAACGGCTGGAGGGACCGGCTCTATCGCACCCTTCGCCAGTAAGACTGCGATCTCCGCACGCAAGACAGAAGCATCGGCCGCCTTCACTAATGTGAAGCGGATGCCACTGAACTTGGGAGGACGCCGGGCGAATTGAATTGCGTAGCCGAGTCTGATGGTTCTCATGAGCCAGCGAGATGGCCTGGGGAGCGGTAACCAGGCCCCCAGCGACCGAACTAGTGGGACCAGGGAGACCACCGACGTACCTGCATTGGGGCAGCGAAGTGGAACACAGGGACCTGACCCGGGAGGCCGCGCGTCCCAGGGTAGGGTCTGAGTGCGCGGCGCGCCACTTACTTGGCTCCACGGCTGGGCAGGGGGCTCATGAGGAAGCATAGCGTCCTTGAACTGAACCCTGCTGCCCATTAGCGAAGGAAGAGGGGGCCGGCGGTGTGGAGACTGGGTCTCGTGCACCGCCGTCCCCGGAGGCAAAGGAAACTGCTCTTTTATTGAAGTTTTGGGTACCACTGGCTGGGTAGGGCGCCCTCGAGCAGACAGAGGGGCTGCAGCCGGCGGTGGGGTGCGGACAGCAGCAGACCGCCGGGGCAGGATGTGTCGAAACACCTCCGTCTGCTTCTGCGCGGCGGAGAACTGTTGGGCAAAGCCCTCCACCGCTTCGACGAATAGGCCAGCCTGGGAGATCGGGGACTCCAGGAAGCGATGCTTGTCGGCCTCCCTCATATCCGCAAAGGTCAGCCATAGGTGGCGCTCCTGGACCACAAATGTGGACATCGTCTGACCCAGGGCCCGCGCCGTGACTTTTGTTGCCCTAAGCGCGAGGTCCGTCGCAGTGTGCAGTTCCTGCAGCACACCTGGGTCAGTACCACCCTCGTGCAACTGCTTCAACGTTTTGGCCTGGTGGACTTGCAGGAGGGCTATGGCGTGCAGGGCGGAGGCAGCCTGTCCAGCAGCTCTGTATGCCTTGGCCGTTAGAGCGGACGAGAACTTACAGGCCCTGTACGGAAGGCGTGGACTACCCCTCCAGTTGGCGGCGCTTTGCGGGCAGAGCTGCATGGCAAATAGCAGAAAAGCCCTCTCCACTCTATCCTCCCTACATACCCTTGGGCCGCCCCCACGTCGAGGGTGGTGAGGACGGAGGAGGCACTAAGTCTGTTTCGGGCAGAAAAAGGTGCCTTACAAGACTTAGTAACCTCCTCATGCATTTCCGGGAAGAATGGAACCGGAGGCGGCCGCCGACGCCCGGCCTGCGCCCCCAGGAACAAATCATCCAGCCTCGAGCATTTGGGAGAAGGAGGAGGCCTCCAGTGCAACCCGACACTCTCAGCAGCCCGGGAAAGCAGCAATCGCCCACACCCAGGTCAGCTGGAATCTTGACTCTGGCAACAGCAAAGACCACCTCTCCCTGCCACAGTAGGTGGCAGCGCCACGCGAGCCGAATCCTATCTCAAGAGCCTAAGCTGCCCCGTCGATGCAGCGATCAAAGTCCGTCCTATGGCTGACGGTGCCCCACACAAGATGCTGGAACAGCCCTCGCACGAGGGACCCAGAACACATCGGTCCGGAAGCACCCAGGGGGTTGGACGACATGCGTGGACGGACATATGAGAGGTCCGCGGAGATGTACTCGACGGGGAAGCTCTCACTGTTACCCTCAGGTCTCCCTGACCATGAACAGAAGTAGCCCTCCGAGAACCAGAGGAGCTAGGCATGGCAAGGGGGATACCCCCCCATTTAACGAGGAGGTATCTAGACCGCAAACGTCGCGATGGTCATGTTCCCGCAATGAGAACATGACTCATCCATGAGCGCTGCATCAGCGTGCTGTAAGCCCAAGCCACGAAGACTGCAGTGATCATGACCATAGATGGACGGCAGGAAACGACCCACATCCGAAAGACGTTATGCGCGGGAAGCCATCTTTAAAAAGACGCCTGTCGCTCGTGAAGCTCTTTTAGAAATAGTTCTTTTAGAATTTTTGGAAACACTCTTTTAGAGATAGCGCTGAAGCGCCCAGGGGAGGTCGGCGCAAGACCACAGAATGAAAGCTGCAGCCCACCGAGATTTCAGCAGCCTGAATGGCAAACCCACAACGCTCGCATACGGCCTGTCGACCGACAAACGCAGATGTATTCATCCATCGAACACATAGCGAGGATCGGAGATATAGTAACGATGAGAAGGCCTCGTTTGTGCCCGCGATTTGTGCACAGCGCGATAATACTCTTTACGCGTGGACAGAAACCAAGCTAGAAACACCACACTGTCATTGGGCTGTTTAGTTACACTCGAAGGTGGATTGGGCTCCGGGCGAGATTCCCAATTCGTTCAGTCACGACATACGTAGAACGTGGGGGACTGACATGCATTTGGGAACCAAAGTACACATTTGAGGTTATTTAAGTTAAACTATTTGGCGGGAAACCTCATAAATTAGCTTTGCCAATTTGTTATTTAGAGTTAAAGGGCAATTGCAGACGGAATAGTTATTCCCTTTACTTAAGAGCGTTCTAGAGAATCAGGTGCCGGGAAACACGCAAACACACGGGGGTTACACAAGCTTTGCCCGATCTATTGGGCGCCTTGGGGGCTGGAGTGGATTTAGGAGTGAGGTTGGCTGATTTGCAGGTTGATTTGCGTATTGTGCTAGTTGAGCTGATTAACTGAACGAGTTCCACCTGTGCTGAATTGGTTGATTATCTGATCATGCTCCTCCCAAACCTTGTTAATAAAACATCAAATATGGAGAGCTGCAATGAAATGGAAGATGGTATTGAAAAAGTATTTATCCTCAAGTAAGCCAAAGTGGGAGGAATTTCCTTCAACAGAAGATGTGAGGTCTGGAGTCAAACATGCTGTACTCACTGTTGGAGAATGTGAAGACGCATTGAGAAATCTCTTCCTTGAGACTCAAGAGGGCACAACCTTCCAAGACATCACTCTCAACAGACTTGCAGTGTTTAGAGATGAAGACACAGGACTCTTAGTTTGTGGAGGAAGGTTCCAAATCTTCAATAAGGAAAAGACGGCAGTACCCATTCTACCACATGAAGCATGGATATCCACACTTCTAGCTCAAGAAGCCCACAGTGCAAACTTGCTCAAGAATGAGGTTTCCAAACTTGGAACATAATGGAGTTGGAAAACCCATCCAGCAGACTCGCCCCACAGGAACGGACCTGCAGAAGAAGCAGCTGTTCGCACTGTGAAACGGGCCTTGCATCTGGGGAGCTTTAAGTTTGAAGGTTATCTCTACAAAAGGTTGAGAGTCATCCAAGCTGAAGTGAACCGGTTCTGGAGAAAGGGGAGTCAATTGGCTGGACATAACCTATTTGGGAGGAGTAGTGGCACATAAAACAGTGTGGCTATAGGAGACATCGTCTGGCTAGCTGACCAGAATTCATTAAGGGGTCAGTATAGGCTTGCCTGACAGGTTGTGTTTCCAGGGAGGAACACCTTAAAGGTGCACCTCTGAGAGCACATGCAAGTGGAAACGTTTGGAGAAGGTCTCTTCACTGACAAACAAAGGACTTTCACACATTCAGCTCAAATTCAAGCCTGAAAACGTATCTGGTATGAACATTGTTAACCACTCCAATTATGTTAATGTAAAATATACATTTTGAAGTCATAAAATTTCAGTATTGTGTTTAAATTATGTGAATTGTAATTGTTTGATGGAATTTGCTACAGTACTGATTGATGCTAAGTTTTATATGATTTGTGTTGAACTTTAAGAGAAATTACTTGAGTTTGAAAGGTGAGCTTGAAGTTTATCAACATTATAGTTTATTGTCAAGGCATGAAACAAATTTTTCTGATTTGATTTAGTCTGATGTGTGTGAGAGAGTTTATAATATGTTAATTATATAATTGTTGTTGTTGTATCTACCTTTTAAAGGTTATCAACCTATCACAACTACTGTACTGCTGCTTCTACTATTTCTTCTGCCAATACCTCTGCAAACAGAAGTAAAATAAAAACAGTAAAGCTCGATGAGTTGTCCGATTAAGTTCTTCAGACTTTGAAAGCCATTTTCAAGTTTGGGCAGAGCTGAAAAGAAAAAAGCTGCAAAACTTGACAATATGCATTAACAATAATACAAGCAGAATGAAGAATGTAACGTTTTTTTCAGGGTGAATCTGTATGACTATCGGGCCATCTGTAGGGTGTACATGCAGACCAGTGATACAGCACACACACTCTTACACGTGAGTACAATACAAAGCCATTACATCTGTGATTTTGCATGTTTCTCATTCCAGTTTCTTCTGATCCAATATTTGAATCTGGTCTCTTATGTATTTTTGCAAAAGCAGAACACTAAAAGGTCATTTTAGTGGTCCAATGGACCAGAGGTCCCCGGCTTAATTTGTTGATTTTGCTAATATTTTTTTCTGAAGAAAGTTAAACGTGTAGTGATGGAAGCGAAAATATTAAATGTCATGGATGAATATTTACAGAGTAATCCACTATTTTGTAGAGGGGATCAAAATGGCCATTTTCACCTGAAATTCAGAGCCAAATTACAGGGGGTTAAAAATGACTTCAGAATGATGGCAGCATCATGATGTTTTTTTTTCTTTTCACAGAGATTGGTAGGTCTGTTAGTAAAATCTGTTGACTTTAGCAAACTTTGTTGCATTATGTGCCAGTGGTGACAATTCAAAAATGGGGAAAGAGCACTTTTCAAGTTTGCAGGCCTGTAACTCAAAGTATTAAAGAAATCTTAATGTCCTTTTAGATATTGGTTCTTAACAAACTTCCCTTTTGGCATCTTCATTTTTAAGGCCCTATATGTTTCAGTTCCAGAGATAACAGAATTTCAATATGCCTCCAGGAGTAATTTGTTAAACTGTACACATTTTCAGGGAATGACCTCAAAACATCTTTTCTTATCATGCCCCCTCATTAAAGTCCTTGATACACACATGCTTGTAGTATCAGCAGCTTATCAGTTCTCCACGGACATGTTTGAGATGTGTTTCTCAGTTCTGTGTACTAGTAATTTGTGAACAGTTGTAACTGTTAACCGACTCTTGACTTGAGAGAGAACTGCTGTCACTGTAGTCTATAAGTGCACTAGTTTATGCAAGAACAAGTGTAACTTGATTACTGTTATATTTCTAATACTTGTTTTATTTGTTATAATTTCTGTTAGTTATTAGACTTTACTAGTTAAAGTTATTAGAATCATGTGTAAAAACACCTCTGGAGGGAGGTGCGCTCACAGCCAGTATACTGCCAAGGGTGTCGATGACGCCAATGTTGATGAGGTGCTACTGCTGTGGAGAGACAGGGAACGTGGCTCATGAATGCCTCTTAATTCTAAAGGAGAGCAGCAAGAAGGAGGAATTGTCACTCTCTCATACCCCCAAAATGGCAATTGTGCACTGGCATATCAGACTCAAGGCTTACACGTCCTGTGCACTCTTAATAACTGCTCCTATCAAGCTCTCATCAACACAGGATTGACAATGTACCTCCCCCTACCTAGGGGTCCTGTAGAAATCATTCCTCCTAACTATGAGCTAATGTTGATGAGACATGTATCATAGGACTAGATCTCCTGGAATGCCTTAGGGCATGTATTAATGTGGTGAAAGCTTTGCTCCAAAAAAGGGACAGAGAAGTCTCAGGGATTAGTTTGTGGAGGTGCCCAGACCCCACTCCGCAGTGGACACAGATGCCAGTAATGTGGGCTTTGGAGTTGTGCTTTCCCAGCCTGGGGAAGAAAGATAGATTGTATGCGTTAGCCCAGTAGTTCTCAACCACGTTCCTGGATTTTGCAAGAGGCAATAACTGGAATGAGAAGCAATATCTTTCATCTTTGATGTCCCTCCAGCCACAGGTTCTGACGCCGGGAACCACTACATCTTCTGGCCATGGACTATTTCAACAAATGATGATGACTGCAGCTCTAGCATGGCCGTAACCAGTGTTTGAAAATTGGTGAGGTCTCTGGTGTCCCCAGAATGTGTCTGTGAAGTTTCAGCTCAGAATACCCCACAGATCATTTATTATATCATTTTGAAAATGCCTATTTTGAGTGGAAGCAGAAACATGCTGTTTTTCGGGCCTGTCTCTTTAAATGCAAATGAGCTGCTGCTCCCCACCCCCTTTTCCAGAATAGAGCTGCGCCATTACAGCTGGTACCTGCTAAAAGCATAGTTTTGGTTCTGATTATCATATTTATCGCGCTGAAATCATGCGTTTTAAACCATATTAGTTTAAACTTGTGATATACTCTTTTCTGAGTGCACACATCCGAAGCACACGCACAGAAAGCGGCTGTCACAGCATGTGAGTACTAAACTAAGCTCTCATTCACACACAAGTTTACGTTAAAAACACACGAGTTACAAAAACAGTGGGTTATGTCTGTGAAGGTAAACAGCTGGGAAATAAATCACATGTTTATTTTAGATATGTGTGGCAGCAGCAGCAGGGGGACAGAGCAATACAGTAATATACAGTAAATAAATCAATAAATCCACTACTCTCTTGTCTAATCTGAGGCTGGGACTCTAAACAGTGTTCTGTGCTCGTCTGTGCAGCCAAACACAGAAGTTAGCATGTTTTGCTCAAACTTTCGCCATGGCATACTGGTACACACCGTTTTTGCTTGAGAAATCAAAATGATGGCAACATGGGTGGAAATTTACAGATTAAGGGGCGGTAATATTATAATGAGATCTCTTTGCAATGTCACTAGGGGAGCGAAATCAGATGCGATTGTTGAAAAAGGCTTACCAAAACAAAATTACTGAGTTAATTTTTCACATTTCCTTTGTTGGTAGATGCACTGGGGACCTGATTATAGCACTTAACCTGGAAATGTCCGATTTTCATAATATGTCACCTTTAAATTTTACCTTATTTATAGCATCAAAGTTTGTTAATTCTTATAGTAAAGACTATAGGTCAGTGTTTCCCAACCTTGTTTTTAGCCACGGCACAGTTTTGACAAGTAAAAAATCCCACAACAGACCACTAAGAACTGAAATATTGCAAAAATTGCACAAACATGCATTGCTTCAAATGGCATATTAAAACTGAATATTATATTAAAAGTAGTACTCCCATTTAATGAGAAACATAGAAACTTGAGCTTAAGTCAGGTATGAACACAAGGTCATAGCTAGCTTTATGTTGTTGGTGATGATAAAACAACAAATTTACATATTGTCGCTGTCGGGTGGAAACATTGTATGTACTACCACTTTCAGGAAATGTAAAAACAAAACCATTTTTTTAAAAATAATTAAACAGCGTCATCAGAGTTGGTATTGTTGCTTTATATATGATCAGACACTTACAAGGTTTTTGACCAGCAAATGACAGTAATAGGCCTATGTGTTTTGTCCGTCATTAGAACGACCACGTCTGAGGCAGTGAGTGCATCGCATTACGTTTTCATGAACTTAGAGGTTATAAAGTTTATTGTAGCTATATGGGTGCTCAGAGTGGGGGAACTATGATGTCACTTTGTAAGCAGATCGGCTGTTAGCATCACACTGGTTCACAATATGATTTTTCCATAGGCTTTTAGATTATCACAAAAAATAAGCTCTGTGTTCAACCATAGCTCATGAAATTTACACGTTTTGTCCATCGAGATAATCTTCACAAAATAATATAACTTTTATGAATTTTGAAGCCTAAATACAAGCGCCAGAACTACAAAGCTAACATTAGGCTATAAATGAACTACAGCATACGGTCGCTCGTCTTCAATGTCACCACCACCACGATTCCGCAAATTAAAAAAAAAATTAGAAACATTTTCCATGATAATTATTTACTCTGTGGATGAATTTTAATCCACATTACATTATATTAAAAAACAAAAACACGTTTAAACGTGCTCTTTTAGATAGTTGTCCTTTGTGTAATAAATAATTGTTTTTTTTTTGCTTTACAGTTGTTATGAACGTTTAAAAATACAAATGTTTTATAGTTGTGCCTTCAGATTATTTATCATAATGCATATTTGAATGATTGTGTGGTGCGCATGTGTTACCGTTCTCAAACAGGGAAGAATGAGAGCAAGTAAACTAGGAAATTATGAGATAGACTTTCACATGCATACCCCTGCTTAGCGCGTTTAGCTTCTCTGAAGCGTAAACTTCTTTGAAACCTAGCTATGGCTTTGTCAATTTTCAGCCTCATGTCCTTTTTCACAGATGATAAAAAGAGCATAGAGAGGGGCAAGAATCATTATAAGTCTGGGCATGTAGAGCGTCGCAGCCTACATGCTGGTCTACTTAGCGGAGTTGTCAGGGCTAGCATGAGGAACAAAGTCTATCAAGTGTCTGTAAGTGCCGTCAGGAAGGGAGGAATAAATTATAATAATTAGTTATACGTGTTGAATGTGTTCAACTGAATTTAAATATAAAAAAACTGTAAAAAAGATGAACAATATAGGTTAATATAATAATAATTTAAAAAATGATCCAGTTAAGGCAAATAGCATCAGCAAAGTTATTTTCCCAACAGTAACAATATTTTTTCAAGTTTGTTTTCTTTATATATTTTCTCCTGTTTATTTTTTTTTAATTTTATTTTGTTTTCTATTTTTTAACTGGGAGCAGACCAGAGAGAAATAAAATGCATATAGTAATCACCCCCCCCCCCCCCCCCCCCCCCCCCCACCCCGTATCTTCAAATGTTTTTAAAATACATAAGTAAAAAACTGACACATTCTCATAAAATAGTTTTATTAAAATAAATTATATTCTGTCAACAATTAACATTAATCTTGCCATGACACAGGTCTCTACATGTGATGAAGGCATGTATTATTGATTACTATTAATTGGTTATTCTACAATTTGATTGAACTACAAATTAGAAAACACTACAATCGAAAAAAAACAAAAAACCACTGAATTATGAAAAAAAAAAAAAAAAAAAAGATCCAAAAACTGCAAGAACACGAGGCTGTAAAGCGGGTAGTATGAGTTCCTGTCGGCGTGATGACGTTTAATGTCTCCGACCATTTTTACCATTCTATCCCGCTATCATCACGTTTAAATATTTTTCCTGTATTTCTCCCGTATTTTTAATCTTTCTATTAAAAAAAATCCCACTGGGTGTATTTTATATGTTTGCTACATTCGCTTCCGGTAAAACTCCCGTAATTTGTAATGGGCCAAACCTCATTATATGAATAATCACAACAACAAATCCCAAGGTTGTCCAGTTGCCAGATCTTGTAAGAAACGCATCTTTCTCACACGATCGACACATACAAATTTCAACCCATTTGTCCCCTCAACTTGGCAACATACAGCCCGGTGATGCTATTGATATGTGCGCAGGGAGTACCGCGGAAGGAAACAATGATCACTGGTAGAAATGGGAGGAGAAGACTCAGGTGGTGCACCAGTGAAAAAAACTAAATATATATAATGAGATATAGCTTACACTTCAAAGGGCTATTTAATTGATTAAATATGAGTGCCGCAAGTTTCAAAGTCAGGTGCTGCCCTGCTTTGTTTAATGCGGTTACAGGGGAAATGGCTATATTCCTGGCAAAAAGCGCCAACTGCTGGCAGAGAGTGAATTTGCATTTTTCAATAAGCCCTTTTGCTCTTTGTTTTGACCAAAGCCAAAAACGGGGACCCTCATTTTTACGCAGAAAACACGCAGCTGTAAATGTGAACTGGTGGATCGACAAGAAGATAATGAATTATAAAACTCTAAAGATATAGCCTACACTAAGATATATTTATGTTACTAAATGAATATAATTGTTTGATAATAATTGTTTAAATTTATATAATATAATCCATTACTTTTGACTCCGCCCCTTGAGCAAGGCTCTAAAATTAGTTGATATTGCTAACCTTAAACTGAAACTTCCCATTTTATTAACTCTCTAAAGTCTCAAATTAAGTGGAAAAGACAAGTCCAAAGATGATTATAATAGCTTCATCTGCACCCTCACTAACAACCTCAATCCTCGTGTCTCGCAGCGATCAGTTTCATACCACGGATGTTAATTATACATGCAGACACTCATGAGGAGCTTTAAACAGAAAATTAGTCATTCAGAGAACAAATGTTATTTTTGAACATCAAAAATCTATGGAGGTCTGGACCTCAATGACCTCATAGCTGGCTACGGCCATGGGCAGCTCACAATCCTCATCAGCAAGCATCAGTGTGACTGGGACTAACCCGTGCCCCTGTGGGCATAGCAGACGCCTGTCAACAGGACCAGGAAAAAATTAAGTAATTCTGTCAGAAAAAAGTTCATTATAGCAGAAATGTACATGTGCCTGGAGCTCTGACAAAAATATAAAAATATGTATAATCAAATACTAATGCTTATTTTCATATTAAAAAGTTAAAATATTAAAAAAAGAATATTAAAAGAAACACTGGGTACTGTCAGTGAGCAAATGACAGTATAAGTATGTATTTTATGATGCATGTATAATGGCCCTGTCACATCCTTAATGAAAATTATGCCATAATAATTTAACTGCTGTGTAACTCTGTGTTTGATTAATCATTGTTCTTTCTTTGCAGCCCTACTTTGCTCTGTTCGCAGCCGTACGGTGGCTTCTGACTGCGCTTGTCATACAAGACTCTGATTTGATTAATTTTTATGTGATATTTTGAGATTTGGGCATTGAAATGTGTTTATTCCATTTTCCATGCCCATATCAGGATATACAACAGGTGTCTGTTTGACTTTTAGTTAAAAATATTAAAAAAATGTATATAAAATGTATATGGTTACATTTGGTTTGTTTGAAATAATTACAAATATTTTACCAGTAGGAAAGGAGTGGGAATAATTCTTCTGTGAAAACAGTTTTTTTTTTTTTTTTTTTTTTTTTAGGTATATTGCGATCTTTTCATTCTAAAATATTCCAAAAACACAAAACTCATTTTTTGGTCCCACTTTATATTAGTGGCCCTAATACCTGGTATTTACATAGTAAATAGAGTGTACATAGTATGTAACCACAGTGTAAGTACATAGTATCTACAGCTGTAATGTTTGTGTAACTACACATACTGTATGTAACAATCCACTGAATGGTATGTGTAAGTACAATGCGGAACAGGACATTGGTAACAACACTTTTGGTAATGAAAGTACAAATGTGTAACAGGACTAACAGCACTTTTTGGTAAAGTAAGTGTTACACTTTATATTAAATAAACAATTCCTATGGATTTATCATTTAATTACTCTGATTTTACACAGCAGCGGCCAGTAAGTTAGGATTACATATTAATTGTGGTTGGTGTCCAGAATGTTATACTTTATATTAAGTGCACAGTTCCTGAGGAGTTACCATGTGAGTACACTGGTATTACAGTGGTGCACCAATGAGATCAAACGCCTCCACACTTTACATTCCCAGAACTACCAATCTCCACCCTGGATCAATTGTTCCAGATTACTCTTATACATTATTGTTGTAACAAAAGGTAGGTATATGTCCTGTTTACACCTTTGTCTTAACACAACCCATCCTGAGGGTTGTTACATATGTGTAGTTACAGATACATTACAGCTGTAGATACTATGTACCTATGTGTACTGTGGTTACATACTATGTACACATGTTGTTACTATGTAAGTACACAGGTATTATGTCCACTTAATATAAAGTGGGACCGAACATTTTCACTTCAGTCCAGCGAGTCTACTCCCATATTAATCTCTAAAGCTGTTTACACTGTGAAATTAATATCTTACTTCCATTCGTACATCTTCACTTTGTTGTTGATGAGGAGAATTAGCCAAGTTCCAAGTAGGTATAACTGCAGACCGGAGATCTCCAAAATGGGGAGTGAACTCCAAAAGTGGGCAGAACCTCCAAATGGGGCGGGGTCTCTTCGCGCAAAGACTTTCACCATTGTCTCTGGCTCCAGCCAATTGTTACTGACTTACATTTCAAAATAAAACTTTATAAATGTAAAATTGTTTATAGTTCATCTAAAATAAAATATGCTGTATAAATAAATATTCTCCGTGAGAGCAGAGCCCAAAGCTTGTGGCCAGTCGTTGTTCGGACTGGAGTTTGAACATCTGCTTAATGATATAAACGGGAATCACCCATGAGCTCTCCCGCCAGCCGTCCCAGCGCAGGGGAAAGATTTCACTCTATTGCTTTGTTCTAAGCAACGGGGGCATTCCGGGGCTCGAAATTCACAGGGTAGGAGGGGTAGTGATGCTGGGTGTAACTAAAAAAGTGCCATTTTCCGGTGAGGTCCGGTTGGGGAGTTACAGAACGATCTCATATCACATAATCTTATTAACTGTTTATCTCCTGAACTGCAACTTTATTCAGCGCCAATTCCGCAGTGCAGTCAATTTCACTGGTTAAGGTCAGGTGTGGGATAGGTTTAGGGGTTAGCATTTTTTGTAACATAGTGTAGGAAATCAACACTTTAATTGACACAAACAATAAAATCTTTAGAATCAGCTGTGAAGTGGATTGGGGGAAAAAATTGCGCATGAGTGTCATGTGCCTGTCTGTCAATGGGAGGAAACCACGCCCTATTTTGGAGCTCACCCGTTTGAGTCCCGCCCCCATTTGGGATCTCGGTTTGCAGAGTATACCCTTCTCGAGAATCAGCCAGCGCGCACAGTGACGCAACGGAACTCCGCTGTTTCAGCGATTACTCATCTGAACGCCTCTGATTGGTCGTTGCATTTATAAACTCAACATAATAGTATGGGATTGGTTATAATGTGCAGCGCTTTAAAAATGTGTGTGTCAATGTATGGCTTTGTGTTCAGCCAGCAAACGAAGATTTGAATTTAGCAGCTGGTGATGTTTTTCTTTATATATATAATATATATATATATATATAATTAATATATCTATATAGTTTACAGGAAAAACTGTGTATCACCAAAATTGTTTGGTGTGATATGATTCCAAATTAGGGGGGGCCAAGCTTGTTGGCAATGGTATAGCCCCCTAAAAATGGCCTTAGCGACGCCATGACACTAAGATAACGGTAGGACCGTTGTTTTTGAGACATAAGTACATGGGTCATATTAGAGAGTGCAAAACAGTGGATAAAAAACGCACACTAATCGTTACAAGTAATCCAACACAATCCAGTCCATCAATTAACAAATAACATAAAATAAACAAATACTTGTTGATTTTGTGATGTTTTTCATCAGCGTTTGAATTTCTCATTTGTCGGCACCACTTCTGCCGAGGATCACAGGTGAGCAACCCTGAGTGAATGGGAATGCTACATTTCTCCGAATCTTCCCCCGTTCCAATGAGACAATAAAAACATCTACAGCTGAATGGCCGGTGAGGTGTGAGCACAATTTTGCAGCAAATTTCATGTTTGGGCAAACTCCCCTTTAAATACAGAGGCTGAGGAAAAGCAAAGAAAATAAACTTCATAACACTTAACGTACAATAAACTGGGGGTCGTACATAGGCACTGCATACGTACACTCAAGGGCCTCATCATTAAACATCGAAAATATGAGTAAATTCTGATAATTTAGAGTAAAACTGGACCTTCCTGAAATCTCCGGATTCACAAACTCTTTGTAAATGTCCGATTTGATAGTTAAACATTTGTATGTTAATGAATTGCAATCATTCGTAATAGGGCACTCGTGCACGCTCATTCATAATTAGCATATTCCCGCCTATGAATTACAGCTATGCAAATTATGTATCTAGGAATGGTGTGGAATCCTTTGGACTCAATTCTCAGGTTTGGCAAGTTATATTGCACAAAGGGCAATGTGCGTGCGCAATTAATCACACTTGTAGTTAGGTTCCTTGGCTCGTTGTCCGGATCAAAAAAGAAAACGATTACATTGGTCCTGGTTCCTTGAGCGTTCACATGGCATTTTGACAGCAAACCTAAAGCATACGAAATAAAGGCATAGTGATACATTCCAACCTGATGGTCGGGGTTGAATGATGTATATATTTCGCGGAGAATCAAGAACACCCCAAACAAAAGCGTGTCAACTAAGGGGCGCGCGCAGAGCGAACGGTTGTTTGACAGTAGAGCCCTGCATTTCAGCCCTGGCCCGACAGGCCCCGACTTTTTACGCCCTGGTGTTTTTAGCTCTCCTTTTTCATATTCATATTGTAGGAACAGACTCAATGAGGCTGTGATTGAAAAAAAATCCCGCTGGGGAAAACACCGGGGACTGTTGCTAGCGACTGTCAAGAGTGGCTCGGATGGTGTTTAGTGTCCAGCAGCAGCAGTATGGTGCGTGCCGTCAGCGCAGATGAACAGTTCTGCGTTCAAATGCATGCAATAGGCTTAAGCTTGCCGCAAAGCACCGGCAAAAGTAATTACCATGAATGTGACGGGGGAAATAATAAGGAGATATTTGAGTTATTTACTAATAAACTAGTGTTTTCTGAGTCTGTGTCGCAAGGATGAAGTTGCCGATCCAGACTCACCATCTCCTCATTAGACACGCCTTTAGAGAGAAGTGCATCTTTACGAATTATGATTATAATTAAAGAGTTTTTGTTTTTGATTTGTTTTATTTCGTTTAGTAATTTAAAGCTTTCTATAGATATGTTTATCATGTCTGTGAGGCATGTATTCACTGAGTTTTGGTTCATTTTTGTGAAGCGCTCCTGTTCAAGACGAGACTGCA
Organism: Sinocyclocheilus anophthalmus; assembly: GCA_018155175.1. Classification (NCBI taxonomy): domain Eukaryota; kingdom Metazoa; phylum Chordata; class Actinopteri; order Cypriniformes; family Cyprinidae; genus Sinocyclocheilus; species Sinocyclocheilus anophthalmus. The sequence continues at coordinate 261,220 of JADLZN010000260.1, forward strand.
GAAAGCGCATCATGTTTGTTTTCTTTATTTTATAAAAGCACAACGTTTTGTTGATATTGTGAGTGTACACAAATAAAAGTAGACCCTTTTTCAGTTCCGAATGATGTATTACTCTTACCTTTATGAGCAAAAATGATGGCGTATCCACTGAAAAAAATGCAAGTGTCCTGCAACGCACGCTTTAGCTTCCACTCTCCGCACAAACTTGGATATAGCGCACATTTATCTGGGTTTAACGTTTTAACATTGTTATATGCTTGAACTGTTTAATATCTATAGATTTTATTTTAGGCAAGTCGTGATGATTTGAGAAGGCTAAATTGATCAAACATAGGCTCACTGTCTGCCGCTGGCCGCTTGGTCATTACTTTAAAAAAACAAAAACTTATATTTAACGAACAAAAAATGCTCCAAAAGTTTTTCTAAATTAACTTAATAAAAACGACAGAATATAATCACTTTGCTATTACATACAAAACTGAACTATTTTAATAGCTGAAACGGTAGTATAAGCTGTTTTGGGAGAAGGGGAAAAAAGACGCGCTCGGGTCGGCCTCGGGCCGGGAACTCTGATGAGCTGTCGGACACGGGCCGGGCTAGGGCCTGAGCGTCTCGGGCCAGGGCCGGGCTAGGGCCTAAATTTGAGGCCCGTGAGTAGTTCATATGATTCAGCTTATGACCTTTCCCCTCCCCCCACGTAGCCCACCCACGTCACGACCACCCACGTTGTGTTGACCCCAGTGACCTGTCCAGATGTGAAAACCGGCATTTTCAAACCTCCGGGGGTGACATATGATGTTTGTACAGATGTTAGACCGTTTTCAGAGGCTGTCAGGCAATAAATGAAGACCAAAGGAATGTTTTTGAAGATTTTAATGGTCCGTTCCCACATCCAGGGGGTTTGCCTCATCTGGGGTCCGGTTGCATTCCGAGGCAGGGCATTTTTGCTCTCTCTTTCTCTCTGTATGGGAGATGTGAGAAAGATATTGGATTTAAGGTCAATAAAAGAATAAGTAGACAATTCTAACAGATCATGATAACATATCATAATATGTGTGACCACACATATAATCTGATGGTTGTTTAAAATAATTTAAATATGTAACATGACTAATAATGAAATTGGGAATAAAACAATAAATAAAGAAATACAATTCCTCTTACATTTTTTTTCCAGGAGAAAGATTTCCTCCTAGTGCAGGAATGACCGTTCCGTGAATGAAATGTTTAACAAAAATTGTGTTTAGTTTAAGTTGGAAAAGCTCTCTCTCTCACACTCACAAACACACACACACACATTGGTTGACCCCGTGACCTGTCCAGATATGTGAAATTCTGATGTCAACCTATGACCTCCGGGGTGTGATATATGATGTTTGTACAGATGTTTGACCGTTTCAGAGAATGGCAGGCGATAAATGAAGTCCTGAGGAATGTTTAAGTAGATTTTAATGGTCCATCCCCACATCCGGGGAGTTTGCCCCATATGGGGTCCGCGTGTCCGGTTGCATTCCAAGGCAGGGCATTTTTTGCTCCCTCTCTCTCTCTTTCTCTCTCACGCACACGTGCACATTCAATCGTCCCGAGTCTTGTTCTCTTTTTTTAAATGAAAATAAATGCTCGCACATGATATAAAACAAAGGAAAACATTTACACTAGTTTTAGTCATCACAAAAAATATAAAAACGTTGTACATTTTACCAGGATCGGGAAAAAAAATTATATATATTTTAACAGGTCAAACGATAAGGACTATTGGGGGCCCGGACATGTCCGGTCATGTTTATGGAGACTTTACATTGACATAATTCAATAAAATTTAATTCATGTTTATTTGTATAATTGTTTCACAAACCAAATTGTCTACATTAAGTTTCTACATTATATTTATATTTACATTATATTCATACATTTTATACACTATCATCCCTTAAACCTACCATTACAGTAAACTTTCAAAAAAATGTTTTTATATTTTCAGAAACATATTTAATATAATTTATCATTTAAAAAGCTGTTATGCTCATGGGGACAATCATTTGGAGTATTACTACACTCCATTATGACACTCCATAGACACTGATTTTTTACTGTACAAACTGTATACCTACCATCACACAAAAAAATTCTGCATACATACATTTTTAATTAAATATTGTTTTTAAGCGATCCAAATTATGAGGACTTAAGAAATATCCTCATAAACACATTTACCTTGTTATATCAGTGTAATACCCATGTAATTATACAAATTTGTGTCCTCATAAATCATAAAAACACACACTAAACATTACAAGCTTGAAAGAGAGTCTTATCTCTATTTTAAAGGATATGGAAATAAATAATTATATATGACGGTATGTTTTCCTACAGTGCTACTAAAGCAAATCCATTCATCATGCAATTTAAAAAAGTATCAACATTATTTAAGCTTATTTGAATATAAAACACATCTCTCCTTCATTTAAATAAATAAAATGTTTATTATATATAACAGACGTTATAAAAATACGCATTTTACTAAGTTTCAATTGACAATACAACATGCTTTACATTTTATTCGGGAAGCGATGCTGACTAACCAGAGGTTTAAGTAGGGAAAAGGGGGGGCTCCTCCGTCCTTGTTCTAACCATCACCCTTACTTCTCTCGCTCTATCTCTATCTTTCTCTCTCACAGACACACACACACACACATAACACAACAAAAGAATACACACAAACACTCAAACAAACACAAATATGCGGCAAAACACAAACATACACGCAAACACAAACACACACACACACACAAAAGCTTCACACACCACTCAAAACAAACACAATATGCGGCCAAAAACAAACAACACGCAACACAAACATCAACACAAACACAAGCATTCACAACAAACACTCAACCAAAACAATATGGCGGCACAACACAAACATACACGCAAAACAAACATTCAATCCAAAAACAAACACAACACAAACACAAGCATTCACAAAAACACTCAAACAAACACAAATATGCAGCAAAACACAAACACTCAAACAAACACAAATATGCAGCAAAACACAAACACTCAAACAAACACAAATATGCAGCAAAACACAAACATACACGCAAACACAAACACTCAATCACAAACAAACACTCAACACAAACACAAGCATTCGTACAAACACTCAAACAAACACAAATATGAGGCAAAACACAAACATACACGCAAACACAAACACTCAACACAAACACAAGCATTCACACAAACACTCAAACAAAACACAAATATGCGGCCAAAACAAAAACATACACGCAACACACAAACACTATCACCCACACAAGCATTCACCAAACACTCAAACAAACACAAATATGCGGTAAAACACAAACATACAGCAAAACACAAACATAGACAAACCAAAGAATACACACAAACACTCAAACAAACACAAATATGCGGCAAAACACAAACATACACGCAAACACAAACACTCAATCACACAAACACTCAAACAAACACAAATATGCAGCAAAACACAAACACTCAAACAAACACAAAACACTCCACACAAACATACACACAATCACAAACACACACACACACAAACACACATATGAGGTAAAAACAAATTCATACAACACAACACAACACAACACAACACAAGCATTCATAAAAACACTCAAACAAACACAAATATGCGGCAAAACACAAACATACACGCAAACACAAACATTCAATCACACACAAACACTCAACACAAACACAAACACAAGCATGCACACAAACACTCAAACAAACACAAACATACATGCAAAACGCAAACCCAAACATACACACAAACACACACTCACACACACAAACACACAAACACACAAAAACAAAACCAAATATGCGGTAAAACCATACAAACACAGAACACACACACACACAAACACAACACAAACACAAGCATTCACACAAACACTCAAACAAACACAAATATGCGGCAAAACACAAACACTCAAACAAACACAAAACACTCCACACAAACATACACACAATCACAAACACACACACACACAAACACAACACAAACACAAAACACACAAACACAACACAACCATACACGCAACACAATAACACTCATAACACACACAAGCCTTCACACAAACACTAAACAAACACAAATAGCGGCAAAACACCAACATAACGCAACAAAAACATTCAATCAACACAAACACTCAACACAAAACAAGCATTCACACAAACACTCAAACAAACACAAATATGCAGCAAAACACAAACATACACGCAAACACAAACACTCAATCACACACACAAGCATTCACACAAACACTCAAACAAACACAAATATGCGGTAAAACACAAACATACACGCAAACACAAACACTCAACACAAACACAAGCATTCACACAAACACTCAAACAAACACAAATATGCGGCAAAACACACACACACACAAACACAAACATTCAATCACACACAAACACTCAACACAAACACAAGTATTCACACAAACACTCAAACAAACACAAATATGCAGCAAAACACAAACACTCAAACAAACACAAATATGAGGCAAAACATACACGCAAACACAAACACAAGCATTCACACAAACATCAAACAAACAACAGATGCAGCAAAAACCACCAAATATCCACGCAAACACAAACACTCAATCACACACAAACACTCAAACAAACACAAATATGCAGCAAAACACAAACATACATGCAAAACGCAAACCCAAGCATACACGCGAATGCAAACACACACACACACACACAGCAGTTAAACATTGACACTTTTACGATGTCTCATACAAACCTTTTACAAATAACATTTTTTACCATCACACTGTGTATCTCTACAAGATGATGAAAAGCAGTATGATGAAACAATGACGTAACTTTTGTTTTAACAAATAAGTTAAATTTTGTAGATTTTTCAAACCTAAAACCATGATGCTCCAATGCATGGGGTTAGAAGTAGTCAAATGAGCCTCTGATGAATGCAAGGTGCTTACAGAGAGTTTTCTTTATGAATTAGACCTAAATTAGACTGAAAATCAGTTGTCATAAGATTGTTTGCAACAAAAGTACTTTTTAAACAAGGCGCTACGAATGTCTCACAGAATTTTTATAACAGATAAAACTTTCTTTCTCAATTTAAAAATGGTATTATTAACCATGATGGCTCATAAAACAAACCTGGACCCAAATTGAAGCATTCTAACAACAAGTACAACCATTGCAGAAAATGTATTATAGCATCGCGGTAAGATATAACTCTGGATGTGTGATTGACCAACTTATCAGATGTTCAACATATTATTACAAGTCCCTGCTTACCTAGTTTATGATGAAACTAAAAAATATAGGAATGAGCTAGCAATCACCTTGGATAAAATCAACAGCAGTAAAGAGTATGAAAAGACAATGCAGAAAAGCTGAGCGGATGTGGCGGAAGACGAAACTTTAAATTCACTATAGCATCTATAAAGACAGCCTTCATGCTTTCAATGTGGAACTAGGCAAAGCTAGACAGACATTCTTCTCAAACATATACCTTAAAACAACACTCATAACAACACCACTAGCAAAATTTTGGAAGAAATAGTACAGCACCTTAAATCGTCAACCTGCTATCTTGGCATGCTTTCCACATTTTTTTTCAAAATTGTGTTTAACTGTTTAGAAGCAGACCTCTTAGAAGTGGTGAATGCCTCACTTCTTTCTGGGACTTTTCCAAACTCCCTGAAAACTGCAGTTGCTAAGCCCCTCCTGAAAAAGAGCAATCTTGATAACACCATATTGAGCAACTATAGACCAATATCAAATCTTCCTTTTACAGGCAAGATTATTGAAGTTTAAGATTAAGGTAGTTTTAATCAGCTGAACAACTGCTTAAACTCAAATGGATACCAGTACAATTTTCAATCTGGTCTCCGACAGTATCACAGCACAGAGACGGCGCTCATTAAGATAGTAAATGATATTCGCTTAAATTCTGATTCTGGCAAAATATCAGTGCTGGTACTACTAGATCTCAGTGCTGCGTTTGACACTGTCGATCATAACATACTTCTAGAGAGACTGGAAAACGGGGTTGGGCTTTCTGGGATGGTACTCAAATGGTTCAGGTCATACTTAGAAGGGAGAGGTTATTATGTGAGTATAGGAGAGCATAAGTCTAAGTGGACGTCCATGACATGCATCATGCGGAGCCCCACAAGGCTCAATTCTTGCACCGCTCTTGTTGCCTTTCACAGCTTTGCAGATGTTACCCAGGTTTACCTAACCTTATCACCAAATGACTACAGCCCCATTGACTCCCTATGCCGATGCATTGATGAAATTATCAGTTTGGATGTGCTAAAATGTTCTTCAGTTAAACAAGGAGAAAACTGAAGTCATTGCATTTGGAAACAAAGACGAATTTCAAACAACAAAAAATCAAGTCAAGAATCTTGGGGTGATTCTGGAGTCAGACCTTAGTTGCAGTAGTCATGTCAAAGCAGTAACTAAAACAGCATACTATCATCTCAAAAACATCAAGAATTAGATGTTTGTTTCCAGTCAAGCTTGGAAGACTTGTTCATGCCTTTATCACCAGCAGGGTGGATTATTGTAATGGTCTCCTCACCGGCCTTCCCAAGAACACCATTAGACAGCTGCAGCTCATCCAGAACGCTGCTGCCAGGATTCTGACTAGAACTAGAAAATCTGAGCATATCACACCTGTCCTCAGGTCCTTACACTGGCTTCCAGTTATATTTAGGATTGATTTTAAAGTACTTTATAAATCACTCAATGGCCTAGGACCTAAATAAATTGCATATATGCTCCGATATAAACCTAACAGACCACTCAGATAATTAGGATCATGTCAGTTAGAAACACCAAGGGTTCACTCAAAACAAGGGCAGTCCGCTTTTAGCTATTATGTCACCCTCAGTTGGAATCAGCTTCCAGAAGAGATCAGATGTGCTAAAACATTAGCCACATTTAAATCCAGACTCAAAACTCATCTGTTTAGCCTTGCATTTACTGAATGAGCACTGTGCTACGTCCGAACTGGTTGCACTGTATTTTATGTATAACCATTTTCTATTCTTAACTGTTTTAATTAATTTTTTTAATCATTTAAAAAGTGTTTTAAATTCCCTGTTGTGGTTATTATTATTTTTTATGATTACTTTACTCCCCTTTTATGTAAAGTACTCTGAATTACCATTGTGTATGAAATGTACTATATAAATAAACATGCCTTGCCTAACAGTACTGGTCATCCTAAATACTAGCTACGGTCAATGAGATGAAGACATGCAGAGGTAGAGAACACAACAAACATACCCCTTTGGGTCATGAAGCACCCTGTCTAACACAACACACATTCTCAAGAATGGGGTAATGATGGTTTCATTATTTCATGATGAAGACAGACTGAATATTCAAATACCAGATGGGACTGTTCAACTTTTTCTTAAGACAAAGACAATTGTTTGATTTCAAGAACACAACCAAATCCTAATGCTATTTCACGAAATAGCACAACAACGGCTGATCCGTTACAACATATACATGTCAAGTCTGTTTTATCATAGTTATATCGTATTATTCTTGAATATAATTGTTTAGTCTAAATATGTTAACAATTTATTTATTTTTTACAAAGATGTTAAATTTAACACGTGTAACTAATTACGCATTCAAACGCTACAGACTTCTAGGTCAGGGAACTACAAATCCCAGCATAAACCTCAGACTTCAGACATGAAAAATGTTTGATCTTATGCGTAAGATCATTGACAATGCGTCCGACCCGAATCGTACGGGGGATTCCAAGCGTGTAACATATCTCAAAAATGAAATGGACGTTGTAAGAAGAAAGAAGAAAAAAAAAAAAATTATAATACATAGTGCATAAATATGCAATGTCATCAGTTTGTCTAAAATAATACAGAATGTTTGAATGTTTTATGCACCATTTACACATGGTAGGGAGCAGGTGCAAATTTCTTTCGTACCAACTAACATTTTCAAAATACGTACATTTTCATGAATCCGAAAATTTACGTCAGAATGACTTTCCGAATTATTTACACAAAAATTCGTTCTGCTCGTGTTTCATGAATGAGGCCCAATGTGCATCAAAGAAACACAGTCCCATTAAAACATTTAGTCAAACCCCACTATCACGAGCAGAGAATGGTGCACTAATGTGCTCAGTGTTCTTCAGTCCAGCATGGAGAGTTCACTGCAATAAGTGCACAAACATCACTAGACTAGATGGCAAAGATGATGGCAGCTCTGGAGGCTTCCCCTGCTGATCTAGATGCCCCTCTGTGTTCAGCTGCACCCCTCCTTTCCAAATTCTCAGAAGGCATTGATAAACTCAGCTAGCACTTAAGGAGGCCTCCACTTGGTTGTATGGCTGGTCAATCCCTATTAGGCATAGGTCAAGTGTCTCTGCTCCATCCTCTACCTGGGATGCCCTGGTTTCTAACTGGAAATAGACAAAGGTTTATTTTTAGCTTATTGTAATACACAACAGTCTCAGTCAGGTACATTGCTAGGATTAGAAGAGACAAAGGGCTTGGCTCCTCTTGTGAGTGTAACTCCTTTCTTTCACCACAGATCAAGGCCCATATTTACTAAACAGGGCAACTAAGAGTGAGACCAGAATCCCATAAAACCCAAATGGGAATGGAAAGTTCTGCAGGTGATCTACGCCCTGTGCACCATAACCCAAACATTGCGTCAACCTTGCCTCATAAAGCAACCATTGCTGGCAACCAGTGGCAGCTGGACAATAGGGGGGTGCTGGGGCGCCGCCCCCTTCAAGTTAGCCAGGGAAAAAGCCTACTTCATGTTAAAAAAAAGTTAAATATATATTGCAAAATAATAATGAATAGTATTTAGTAATACTATTTTCGACTGGTAGTCATGTTAGCACCTATTAAAAATAAAAACTCTATTTTGTTTGTACACTTTTGAAAAGCATGTGACTTGAGGCTGAACTCTAACTGGCTTGTTTCAGATTGTACTCGGGGCGCAGAGTACTGCGCCCCAGACCCTCCCACTTTTGGGATTTTAGCGAATCAGTATTGTTTTTATATATTTTTGTTATATTATTTGGCATTCAAATAATAAAAAAAAAAAAAAAATGGATCATGGAGCTTGGATGGAGTTGGCTAGCTGGACATGTCATGCTTTTTATTGTTTTCTCTGTTTTTTATTTCAAAGTTCTATCATTGTCCATGTAGCATTGTGGGCAATGACACAGAAGGTAACTGAAACAATGCAGTTTAACTTGAGGCGATCATTGCTGTCCAAGCACAATGGCTTGTGTAGATGATATAGTTATCCAATGGACATCTTTTCAAGTAAAATATGAGTTTTTATGGAAGTATTATTATATGTACAATATTAAAATAGATAAATATTATAGTGTCACTTCTTCAATTGGACATACATTCAGTCATGTTAGTAAACTACAACCACGGACAAATATGTTGTCAATACCATTCAAATTAAGATTTAAAAAAATATTAATGTCTATAATTATTTAGGAGATTAGAGTTTTTGCATACTTATTATATTGGTCTTTATTTTCCTTTATGAAAAGATATGATTATAATGGTAATTGTGTCAAATTATTGAACAATTTTCTTTACAAATAAGTGTCTTTAAAAAATGAGATCTGAAGATTTGATAGCAGGGCTCCTCACGTGGACACATATAGTATTATGCTTCATCTCTGAACAAGTAATTCAATAGCTGAATGTTTTTGAATATTACAAGGGTTAATGATTACTGTACTATAATACACCCCCATTAACCTCAATTCCTGATTTGTGGTCTCTTATTTCATGCTTACAGTTGATTTCAACTTCCATTTTTGTTAACTAAGCGTAATGATACATTATTATGTCCATCTAAAATGGTTCTTTAACATTGCATTCAGTCCTGCTGCGTGCAGTTAAGCAGTGCCCTTCGTTTGTTTGCGCACCCCCCTAGTTTTTTTAGCAGACCAACCCCACGCCGGCAACCATGAACTTCCTGCTTCGTCCACTGTTTGGTTACCCACATCTCAAAACTCATCTTTTATGTTTCAGCAGAAAAAAAGAAACTCATACAGGTTTGGAACACTTGAGTTGAGTAAACGCGAACATAATGTTTAATTTGGGATAAAATGTCCCTATTAAAGGGTCCCGATTATATGCTCTTTTAACAAGTCTTGATTTTGTTTTTGTGGTGGTACTAGAACATGCTCTCCTCTGGGTTTAAAAAACACTTTATTTTTCACATAATTTACATTATTAAATACCTTTCTCCCCATCCTGGCACGAATGGCTCGATTAGTTCCGGCTTTGATTAAGGTCCGCCTTCCGAAAAACAAAATTGTGTTGTGATTGGTTAGCTGTCCCATGCGTTGTGATTGGCGAACAGCTTAGAAGGTGTTTCAGTACTGCCACGCCCCTTCCCAAAGCAGCAAGTTCCGTCTGCTCCGGTATAGTTAAGGATGGCGTCAACGTTACCATATCAATTTGAGCCAGATTCAGACCCAGAGAAAATTGAACAAGAGGATCGTGCAGAACCTTTGCACGCAACATTATTGCAAGACATATTAGAGTGGTAACGTTTTTGTTGTTTTTTTTTTTGGGGGGGGGCTAAATCACGTTTTAGATGGGATGTCAACAACCGCTTAAAAATAACTGCATTGACTATGTACAGATAAGTGCATATGTATTATTTTTATTGTTTTTAATTCTAACATTATAACATGAATTTGTAGTGAAACTGTTATACGGTTGAATTTATTTATACCATAGTCCAGTGTTTCATACAGACTTGCACTCTATTTGTGGCGGCATAGATGTGCAAATTGATTGTCTGCCAGCAGGAGGTGCTTTTGGAGTGGTAGAGATCAAGGTTTCCCCCGGTAACGCTGTACACAAAGCATCTCTATGCCAGATGAAATGCACAATGACATCCAATTTTCTGAAGACAGTCATTTTCCTTCAGAAATACAGTGATATAAAAACATCCTCACTCAATATGGAATATGTAGTCTCATAAGTGAAGTGTAAATTCTGCAGATTACATCCTTGTCCAGTATTGCTCTCCGAAATCATTAAACAGTTTTTTTTTTCAGTTGTATCATACTGAACACCCCTGTGGCCTGTTTGTTTGTGGTTTTCTTCTTCCCCTTTTGTTGGTTTAGCCCGTTCTAATCATTAGTTAATTACCCTTATTGTGTTCACCTGTCTGCCCCTCGTTATCTTCCCTATAAGTTCCTGTCTCTTGTATTCTAGTGTTGTTGGTTATTGTGAATGTTACCCCGAGTGTGTGCGTGTGCCTTGTTGTCGCTACATTAAATATACTTATTTTGTATCCTTGTCGTCCTCGTCATCTTGCCTGCCTCCACACACCATGACAGAATAACCAACCCCTAAGTTAAGTATAGCGGCGTCTTTCCCCTCGTTTGTTTTTTCCAGTTTTTATTTTGTTTTTTGATGGATTACCCTGCATTCCAAATCCTCCAGCTGGAGTAGGGGGAACGCTCTCTTGAGGACCACACTAATGACTTTTTGTCCCTGGCCCACTTCACGCACTACCCGGACAACTGCCTCTATTAACTGCTTCTATCAAGTCGGACTAAACGCCACGACACGAGCGCAGTTGTCTGGGGAAGGTCTTCGAGAGAGCTTCACCACCTTCGTCGCGTGGGTGCTGGTGTCCTGCAAGTCCCAGCTAACCGTTGGCATCGCTGACGACGACACCAGCCCCACTAAGGACCCTGAGCCCAGCCCACCATCTCACCATGGTACGGAGCATAAGCCTGAGCCCACCAATGACAGCGAGAGCATTTTCCCGCCGCGTCCAGGCAAGAGCGACACCCAGCGGCTAGTAAAGGATCGCCTCTAGGTTGATGCCGCACATGTCCGACTCACGTGCGAGAGCGGCTGACGTGCCCCCACCACGAGGGCGCATCCTGTGGACGGTGTGAGCACGGAGAGGACTCCTCCATGCTCGTCCCTCCGTCGGCTCACCGTGGGCCGCTATTATAGCTGTGCCCTGGCTCCCACCTGTTCTCTCCTTCTCCGTTTCCTCCTTCATCTCCCTGGCTCCTTCATCCATTCGATCACTCCTGGACTCCTTTAGTCGTCCTCCTCCTAGTCCAGTGCCTCCGCCGAAACCTCCACCTGTCTTGCTCTGCCTGCCGCCCTTTGCCTTCCCCTTTCACCTCTCACATCCTCTGCTTTGTACCTCTTCCTAGTCCCCCTCCGCCCTTCCTCTGTTTCTACGGTGCGGGACGCACCTTTCTGGGGGAATCGATGCCTATGTTAAGCGTCGGACTCATAACCCAAAGTTGCGTGTTCGATCCCTCGTACCTCAGGGATTTGGTGGGGGGAGTGAATGTACAGCGCTTCCTCCCACCTTCAATACCACGACTGAGGTCCCTTGAGCAAGGCACCAAACCCCCAAATGCTCCCCGGGCGCCGTCGCAGTACATGGCTGCCCACTGCTCCGGGTGTGTGTGTTCACGGTTTGTGTGTGTTAACTGCTGTGTGTGTGCCCTTTGGATGGGTAAATGCAGAGCACTAATTTCCGAGTATGGGTCACCATAATTGGCCACATGTCACTTCACGTCACTCCCTTCTGGGAGGGGGGAGTAATGTAACACCCCTGTGGACTGTTTGTTGTGGTTTATTCCCCTTTTGTTGGTTTAGCCCATTCAATCATTATTTAATTATCCTCAGTGTGCTCACCTGCCTGGCCCTCGTTATCTGCCCTATAAGTTCCTGTCTCTTGTATTCTAGTGCTACATTAAAAATCCTTCTTTTGAATCCTTGTCGTCCTCATCATCCTGCCTGCCTCCACACACCTCCGTGAACACATACATATTTACATACGTATTCTTCGGTTCAGGTGTAATAACTTACTTGCGAAACCTTTACGCTACCGCATCCCACTACTTCTTCGTAGTCGTTCTCGTCTGATGCCCTCAACCAAGCATCTAACCAGACCTCACCCCCTCCCCCCCCCCACCATTAGAATTTCTGTAAGCGGTGATTATTTTATGCATATTCTAATGTGCCGCTTTGTGACACCACAAACCCCGCAAAACAACGCTGTAGTCCAAAACAAGCCATTCGTAAAAACGAAATATCTCCCTTTGGGAATTATTTACTGACTTAAATGGAGATTATAAAAAAAACATGGGAGTTCTTCAAATATAAAGCTAGACATACAGCAGTTAAAAGAAGTAAAGAAATTAAAAAGAGTAAACATCAAACTGATTCAGAGTTGGATAATAAACTTAATGCATTACTAGCTAAAAGTAAAATTACAGAAGAGGAAAATTTAGAAATAAAAAGGTTACATTTGGAGCTTGATGAATCCTACTTCAATTTGGCTAAAGGTGCATATACAAGGTCTCAAGCAAAATGGCTGGAGGAGGGGGAAAGAAATTCTAGCAATTTTTTTGCCCTGGAAAAAATAAATGGTCAGAGGAAAGCTCTTTCCGCACTTAATATAGACGGAGTCATATCTGATTTTGTTGCTAAATTTTATAGCACTCTTTATACCTCTAATTTCAACTATAATATTTCGGAAAAAATTATTGATTTAATTAAACGCTGTATTAAAGTTATTGATCTAGAGTATAGTCAAATTTGTGATTCTCCTTTATCAATTGATGAAATCAAGCAAGCTCTACATAAAATGAAAAAAGGTAAATCCCCTGGGATCGATGGGATTTCCGTAGAATTGTATCTCCATTTTTGGGAGTTTATTTAATTACCATTATTTCATATGTATAACGAATGCATCAGTCAGGGAGATATGACTGCTACTATGAAACGGAGTCATCTCTCTTATACCTAAGCAAGACAAGGATCCTTTAATAATCAATAATTGGCAATCTATTACTTTGTTAACATTAGACTATAAAATATTAGCCTCTGTATATGCTAAAAGATTAAGTTATGGATTAGACAATATTATTCTGGTTTCACATTTCTAACAACATAAGATTAGTACTGGACTTGATGGATTATTCCGATCTAATTCATTCAGACGGTCTCATACTCTTTCTTGACTTTCATAAAGCTCCATAGAACACAAATTTATTTTTTGTACTCTAGAATTATTTGGATTTGGTAAAGCATTTATAGAGACTGTAAGCATGTTTTATAGCGGCATTAACAGCTCAGTGATCGTGAACTTTGACACTTCTAAGAGGTTTAACATATATCGTGGAGTCAGACAGGGCTGTCCAATCTCCCCATTTTTATTTCTTTTAGCCACAGAGTTACTCTGTCTAAGAATTAACCAAGATGAAAATTTGAAAGGAATTTCAATATTTGACAGGGAGATCAAAATGGCGCAGCTAGCAGATGACACTACGCTGTTTTTGGAGGACAAAAATCAGTTACCAAAACTCTGGAATTGGTTGAACAATTTTCATGTGCTTCGGGTCTAAAACGTAATACTTCGAAATGTGAAATTATGTCAATTCATGACATGGATGATATATTCTTAGAAGGTATCCTAGTTAAAAAAGTGTAAAATATTTAGGAATTCATATCACTAAAAATTCAATCAGAAGACATCATTTAAACTTTTCTGATAAAATGATAAAAACGAAACAGATCTTTAAAATCTGGCATCAGAGAGATATTTCATTATATGGTAGAGTTCTTTTATCTAAAGTTGAAGGGCTCTCTCACTTTGTATATTCTGCTCTTTCTTTGTTTGTCAACGATAAAGCTATAAAGGAAATTAATAAAATATTTTTGGATTTTATTTGGAAAAATAGACTGTACAAATTAAAAAAGAGATGTGCTTGTTAACGCCAGAAGTGAAGGTGGCCTTGATTTTTTGGACTTCGCAGATACTGTAAACACATTTAAAGTAAACTGGCTGAAAAGATGCCTTACAAAGCCAATGTCACTGTGGTTTTTTTATTCCAAATAAGATATTTGACCAACTTGGTGGCCTGTCTTTCTTACTAAGATGTAATTTCTTGCCTGGCAAGTTACCTATTTCCATATCTAACTTCCATCAGCAATGTCTTCTTTCATGGAAATTGTGTTTTGTAGCTTCTCCCCCACAATGTTCTCCTTTGGAATAATAATGCTGATATAACTGTTAGAAACAAGTCTCTTTTTCCCCCTAGATGGTTTAATAACAACTTGAAAAGTATTCTATCTGTGTTTGATGATTTTGGTAATATTTTAACTTACAAACAATTTATGAATCTCCATAATTTTCATAATTGTTAATTTTCTTATATTGAATGCAAAATTCTTCATTCATAAGCAAAAATGGCTTAAATCTCCTTTGTCTTTCCTCCTTTTTCTTGTTGAATTGGACTCTCTTATTTCATCTCTTAGACTTACAAATAACAAAAAATAACTTTTCTAAAAGAATGTAAATTCACTTTTATGTATCGATAATACTTAATTTAAATCCAGAATCTGCAAATCCAGAATATTTGTTTTCTGTTCTTATAATTGCTTTTTGTTGGAATATATTCATATTTCGCGTCCCTGTTCCTGTATGTTTCTACAGTTTTTTTACAAAAAAGACATATCTCCCTTTGGAGTGACCTTGAGATTTGTAACTTTGTAGATCTTTTTTATGCCCAAACAGACAAAATACACACTGACTATTCAAAAAGTTGTAAACAAGCATAATAGGACCCCTTTAAGAGATATTTTTTAGGGAGTTAAATAATGGACTTCCATAAAAAATTGACTTCCACAAACCTTAGTAAATCATGTTCCATGATTAATTTAAATACTCTCCTGCATACTGTGTCTTGCCTGTTCACACTCGCTTTTTTCCATTGTTTGTCCTTTTTTAATCTGACAGTAGTTTTTAATGTTTGAAAGTCGTTTGCACTGGCACAGGAGCTGTTAGATAGTCGGCCTAGTGTCTGGCTTTGGGGTGGGCTGAACCTTTCTTTACTATTGTGAAAGCAATCATTTCAGAATTCCCTCGGTTATGTATGTAACCCTCATTCACTGATGGAGGGAACGGAGACATTATGTCATGATGACATTAGGGGTGTAACTTGGGAGCCCAATCATCTCTGACTTTAAGAGAGAACGCCAATTAGAATTGGCAAGTGGATTTTGCATGCTTAACATCAGGGAAAGAGGATTACGTACATAACCGAGATGTTCCCTATCTGTCGGTCACTACGAGTTTTGTCGTGACGACATTAGGGGTCTATGGAAAACGCCACAACCTGATGTTTCGCCAAACCTAATTCACAACCCTTTGCGGCTGCCGTGTTGAAGCCCCAGCGCAAATTCACTGACGTTGGTACCGAAGGGGACCAAATGGTGAGTACATCGCTGCTGGAGAAGGCCATGCTACTGTTCTGTCCACAAAACAAGTTTTTTGGAAGGGATTTCAACCTTCAATCAAAGATTGCTTAAAATCTTCCCTATTTGTACTTTCAGCCTGGCAGAACGATGGGGAAGCGAGCCTTCAGGAAATGGTCGCCACGGAGAGCCACGGGGGGCATGGCTTTCCTGAGAGGAGCTTCACGTCCCTGTCTTGGTGTTGAGTCAGCACGAAACAGAGATGCTGTGGAGAACGCAGGCCAGGTTGAGCCAGGGATGGCGCTCTTGGACCACGAGAGTGGACATCTCCTCCTGCTGACTGCGCCCATGACTTCATGCCCAGATTTCGAAGACCTTAGTCGCCGTGCGCAGCTCCTGCATCAACCTCGGGGTCGGTACTAGCCTCGTGCATTTTAGTGCCTTGGCTTGGTTTACTTGCAGGATAGCCATGGCATGCAATGCAGAGGCAGCTTGGGCCACAGCACCGTAAGCTTTGGCAGTGAGAGCCGCCAACAGCTTACAGGCCTTAGACGGGAGACGCAGACGATTCCTCCAAGTGGCGGCGTTTTGTGAGTACAGGTGCACCGCAAACGCTCTCTCCACCTGGGGAATGTCTACATACCCCCTAGCTGCCCCGCCACCGAGGGTAGTGAGGACGGAAGAAGCAGAAGAGCAGCTTTTGGCCATAAAAGGGGCCGTCCATGACTCCTTCACTTCTTCATGCACCTCTGGATGAAAGGACACCAAGCCAATTGGGGTTGTGAGCTGCGCTCCGCACTGAGAAACCAATCATCCAGCCGCGAGTGCTCAGGGCTGGGTGGTGTAGTCAGCTCCAGCCCGATGCTCACGGCTGCCCGGGCAATCATGGTCGTCAGCTTTGGGTCTGATTCGGCAGTGGCGACAACACCCGAGGGGGGAAGCCCCACCGAATCTTCATCCACAGAGGCTGATAGCTCATCCCCAGATGCTGCGATTGACATCTGATCCTCTGGCGGCACACCAAATGAAACGCCGGGACCGCCGTGAGACAGCCCAGCAGAATCACTCGGCAGCTGCACAGGACATGAGCTGTGGGAGGAGTGAGACGTCCGTAGGGCATGGCCCGACGGAGAAGCTCTCACTGTCACCCTCAAATCTCCCAGAACACTAGCCTGCGGTCCTCTGCTCGTGGCAGAGAAACCAGGACGGGTAGTGACAGAGGATGCCACTCTCATCCCCTTGAGGAGAGATTATGGCGATTGTGTCAGCGATGCCATGGCATCGCTGACAGTAGAGACTGATCCATCCAAGAGTACACGGACTAGCGGCAAATCTTTAAAGACGCGCATCCTCCGTGAGTTTGCTCTTTTAGGGAACTGCTCTTTTTTAGTTGAAGCAGATAGCCTGGCATGCCATGCAGGGCAGCTTGGCCCGCAGCACCTAAGCTTTGGCTTGAGAGACGCCGACATCTTGACAGGCCTTAGTGAAGCACCCAGGGAATGCTGACTCTCAGGGACAAACCGCTGGTTGTGCAGTACCGCCAACCATAACAGCCCCTCTCTCCAACAAAATTAAATGGCTTTTGAGTTTACCGGGCATAAACTTCTCTTGCTCTGACTACATCGAATTGAGTGGATGCACCATTGCATTATATAACCCTAGGCAGGTAGGAGTGGCTCAGCATGGGCAAATCACTAGCCGATTCTCAGTGGCGTTTTCTTTTACACTCTAGCTGACTGCCCCAAATTGAACCCAATTCGTCACGACATAATCGTAGTGACTCGCCAGCATGAACTAACACAAGCTTATCGCTATCTAGTGTTATTGGAGTAACAGGTATGTATGTGTGTGTGTGTGCAGAGAGTAAGATTAGAATAGAGATAGAAGAGAGAGAGAGAGAGAGAGATGTATAGAAAGCAAGAAACGAGAGAGAGAGAGCATGTGTGATTGCAGTAATGAGATTTTTCTTTTGGACCATGAAAGGGAAATCTGAAATTATTGTAAGCAGTACAATCAAAATATTTTGGACTCTTTTCAGTTATCTGAAGCCTGTGTAGATAAATTCTAATTTCCACAATGCACAAAACTTTGGCCAATAATTGAAGCTGATTAGTTTGAACTTTACATGCCAACAGCCAATACATTACATACCAAATAATCTTTGCTCACCAATTTTGTGATGCCTTGTAAGATATTAACACCAGCTTTAATTGTATAATAGAATAACTGATGGTATAATCACTTAACATGTCCACGAGATGTATTGCACATATTCATAATGTAAATGTAAAAGTAGGATTTGTTAAACTTGTGCAGGTTGCACTCAAAATAAAAATTCACTGGAGAGAAGCAGCTTTTTCTACAATGGTCTCTTTACTTCACTCTCATCAAGTTACTCTCTTACTAAATGAACAGAGAAATGTAAATGGAGTTCCCTATCTGTCGGTCACTACGAGTTATGCCCTTATTGGTGCCTTCACTTGGGAGCCCCAATCATCTCTGATTTTAAGAGAAAATGCCAATGAAATTTTGCTAGTGGATTTTGCATACCTGAGCCAATCCCCATGCATACGGGTAGAAACAGGCAACAGGTGCATCCACTTTCAGATTTTTGCTTTGGAGCCGAGTGAATGAAGAGTGCTATTCTCCACAAAGCCTTTCTTCTTCTGACTGGTAGCTGTTCTTGGTTGGCGGTACGGTGCGAACAGCGGTGTCCCTGTCATCAGCGATTCCCCTGGGCACTTCAATCTAAAAGAGCAGATTTCCTAAACACAGATGGCTCGCGTCTTTTTAAAGATACCGTTCCGTCCGTGTCCTCTTGGTTGCGGTCATTACCTGTCTTCTGAGGATGGACACGATCATTGTCTTCAGTGACTGGGCATCCAACACGCTGAAGCGGTGTTCGTGGATGACTCATGAGTTCGTTGCGAGCGTATGAGCATGACCTCACTGCGATCTTGCCTCTCTTTTATAAAAAGAGTGGCACCCTCTGCCACCACCAGTCCCGGTCTCTCTGGCTCGAGCAGAGGAATCGCCGGCTGGAGTTCTGGGAGATCTGAGGGTTACAATAAGAGCTTCTCCGCCGGGCACCGCCCCACAGACCTCTTATTCCTCACGCAGCGAAGTTCCATTATTCGGTTCCCTAGTGATTCTGCTGGCCCCGTCTAAGGGCCTGTCACTCGGCACCCCCAGAAGAGATCAGATTTGATAGAAGCATCGGGGATGAAGATTCCGTGGGCGCTGCCCCCCTCGGGGTTTTGTCGCCTCCACCCAACTTTTACCCATAGTGGACGGCCATGCTTTGCCCGGGCCCATCCGTTGTAGCGTGGCTGGAGATCAACGGAACCACCTAGTCCACGATCCCTCAGCGACTGGATATTGTTTTCTCGGAACTGGACACGGCTCACACCCGTGTCGCTCTGTGCCTTTCTTCGCGGTAGGTGCATGAGTATCTTACAAAGTCTGTATGGCCCCTTTTACGGAAAAGCCCATCGTCTCCCTCCTCCCGTCCTCACTACCCTCTATGGCAGGCGGCCAGGGGGTACATGACATTCCCCAGTGGAGAGAGATGCTGTGGTGCCTTGTGAACACGCAAACGCCGCCACCCTGGAGTGAATTGTCCGCGCACCCACCAATCCTGTAAGCGACCGCCGCTCTCACTGCCAAGGGCTTGCAGTGATGCGGGCCAGGCTGCCTCTGCAAGCTGCCATGGTCATCTTACAACCCAGGCAGGCACTCAAAGCAATGCATGGAGGGTATTCCGACCCCGAGGTGATGCAGAGAGCTTCGCTGCGGCGACTTACGTCGCCCTACGGTTGCAAAAGTCATGGCGTGGTCACTCGTGAAGGCGTGTCCACGCTGGGGTCCAAGAGCGCCATCTCCTCTGGCTCAATCGGGCAGAGATGAGAGATGTCAAAAGTATGTTTCTTGATCTCTTGTCTCCCAGGGTTGGGCTGTTCGGCTTCGACACTGTCGAGGACCTTTTGCCCCATCATTTCGCTTCAGTACAGAGCTGACCTGTAGGCCATTCCAGCACATCCTGCATGAGACACCACCACCGCTCTGCCACGGGGCAAGCCTTCAGCCACTCCACATCAAAGCGAACCTGGCGCACCTCACTCGTCCACCAGAGCCCCTCGCCCTGTGCTGAAACTACGCAAGGCCAGCGCGTCGAGCCTCCCAGGAGTGCAGCGCCACCCAGCGTCCCAGCCTCCACTAAGTCGTCTAAGATGTCTGATGAAGTCGGGCCTGGGTGACACTAGCAACCCATAATTTTGCAGCTGCTCTTCTCTCAGATTTTGTGGAGACAGCGCCGCTCCTTCCCCCAGAGGAGAATCTTCAATTCTCGTTTGTTTCTGTTCCTCCCACATTTTCAAAGAAAGAGCCATTTCCTTTTCCTCCAGGTTCTCAGGCCCGTGGGTTGACAGTGAGTGACGCACTGCTTCCTTACTCTCGCCCACGATGCCCCCCTTTGCCAGCAGCCAAGAAGCTGCGGTTGGGAGACGCGTTGCCTCTCCACGCAGCTCTGGCCAGTCCCTCCGGGGACACGGGAAGTTCTGCTGTGATCAGTCAGAACGCGATGCCTTCTGGCCTATCCAGTTCGACTCCCCTCCGCTGCACCACTGCGGGTGCGTCGATTGTTCCTTTGGGGCCACTCGTACGGAGTTTGGGGGCATAGCTTGCGCTGCCCAACATGTCCCGTTGGCTCATTCGCACAATCCGACTCGGCTATGCGATTCAGTTCGCCAGGCGACCTCCCAGGTTCAGCGGCATTCTTGAGACTTCGGTGGCAGTCTAAGATGCACTTGTCTTGCACGAGGAGACTGCTGTCCTCCTGGCAAAGGATGCAATCGAGCCAGTCCCTCCAGCCGAGATGAAGCAGGGGTTTTACTGCCCTTACTTCATCGTACCCAAAAAGGGCGGTGGCCTCCAGCCAATCCTGGATCTGCGAGTCTTGAATCAGGCCCTTCACAAGCTCTGTTCACATATTTCGACGCAGAAGACATCATACAATGCCTCCGCCAGCCCCCAGGATTGGTGGGTTTTCAACGTCGACCTGAAGGAGCTGCTACTTTCATGTCTCGATTCTCCGCTCGACATAGGTCCGGTTTCCTACGTTTTTTGTTTTTGAGGGCTGGCATGGCAGTCACAGGGTCCTCCCCTTTCGGGTTGGCCCTGTCCCCCCGCGTTTTACGAAGTTGGCGGAGGGCGCCTTGCCCCGTACGGGAGTGGCATCAGATCCTCAACTATAATGCGCGACTGGCTCATTACGGGCCACGATTGCGATATCAGTTGTGTGATCCCAGGGACCCTGTTTTCTCCGGTGGAACACTGAAACAACTTTCCTGAGCTCCTGGGGCTATGCATCTGCGAGCCGCATTCACAACAGCTCGGATTGCTCCCTTTCGACCACTTCAGCACTGGCTACACTCCGAGTCCGAGGTGGTTCATGGTGCCCACGGTACACATTGTGTCCACCACACTCCAACGGTCTCCCCTATTTCATCCCCTGGTCGACCATTGCTTTTTTCCTACGGTCCGAACGCCTTAGCACCATTTTCCTGGGCATTTCGTTGTCACGATGGATTCCCCCAGTATACGGTCTGGGTGGCGACATGCAATTGGGCAGGGCAGCCTCTTGGCTCGGACCGGGCCCCAACTGCTTTGGGCACATCACTTTCCTAGAGCTGTTGGCAGTTCCGCCACTGCTGCATAGACACGCCGTGTTTGGTCCCCACGTACCAATTTGTGCCGTTGTTTCGCACATCAACTAGCAGAGGTCTAACTATCAAGGTGCATGTCCACAGCCACCCGCCATCTCTCCTCCTATGGAGTCAGACACCCATTCCGTGGGAACTCAATCGGCAGTGCCGATGCCTTTTCACGACAGCCCACTTTCCCCGAATGCTACCATCCCGAGAGCCGATCCGCTTGATCTTGCGTCGAATCGGGGAAGCCCATGTGGACCGTGTTTGCTTCCCGCTAGTCGCCCTACTGCCACTGTACTACTCCCTGACCGCGCCCCCCTCTTCATGACGCACTGGCACAACTGTCCCTCGGGCTCAATTATGCGTTTCCACCCCAGTGAACCTTGCTCGCACATACCCTCGGGGGGGGGGGTGCAAGGTCAGGAACGAGAGCAGTCTTATGGTTGGGCCTCTTCTTGCCACTCAGGACCTGTTTTCCATACTCATGCTCCTCGCAACACCCGCACCCTGTTGCACTTCCCCCTGAACAAGATCTCTTCTCTCAGGGCTCGGCACAATTGGCACCCCGTCCATACCTTTGGCAACCTCCACGTGTGTCACCTGGACTGGAAATGCGCAGACCTACTGATCTGTCACCTGGGTGGGTAACACCATCACACTCAGGCTGAGAGCTCCCTCTCCTATTCAAGAGCCTTGCTCTGAAATGGAGTCTGTTCACTGACTGGTATTGTTCTCGCCGAAAAGACTCCTGAAGATGCCCGATCGGAATTGTGCTTTCTTTCCTGCATGGAAGGTTGGAGAGTAGACTGTCACCCTCCACCTTGAAAGTGTATGTGGCTGCCATCGCAGCACATCACGATGCAGTGGACGGCCGGTCCCTGGGAAAGCACGATCTCATCGTCAGGTTCCTGAGGGGTGCCAGAAGGTTAAATCCTCCTAGGCCACTCCTGGTGCCCTCCTGGGACCTCTCTATCGTCCTGGCACTTCAGAGGGGTCCCTTTGAGCCGCTTGATTCAGTCGAGCTGAAGTTCCTGTCTCTTAAGACAGCGCTCCTGATCGTGCTCACTTCCATCAAGAGGGTCGGGGACCTCCAGGGATTTTTGATGAGCAAAGAGTGCCTTGTGTTCGGGCCGGCCTACTCTCACGTTGTCCTAAGACCCGGCCTGGATACGTGCCCAAGGTTCCCACTACTCCCTTCAGGGATCAAGCGCTGAACCTGACCCTCGGAGGAGGCAAATCCAGCCCTTGCATTGCTGTGTCCCGTAAGAGCACTGCGCATATACGTGGACTGCACCCAGAGTTTCTCGATACCGAATGTCGTAATCTGAGCAGCCTCTTTGTCCCTCTACAGAGGTACAGCAAAAGGCAGGCTGTCTCCAAGCGAGGTTGCCCCCTGGATAGTGGTGCCATCGCCTTGGCGTACCATCCCAAGGCGTGTCGTGCTCCCTGGGAGGTGAGGGCCACTCCACACCACACGGAGTTTTTGCCTCTTCCTATGCTTGGTCGCACGCACATCTCTCGACACTGTAGAGCTGCGGGCTGGGCGATACAGAACACCTTCACGAGATTCTACAGTCTCCGCGTTAAGCCAGTTTCTTCCTGTGTATTGGGTAACAGGTAATCGGCAGGTAGAACTGGCCGGTGTCACGCTTGTTGCGCCATTCCCCCTCACCCGGGGATATAAGCGCCTTTCTCCTCCTCCATTAAGTTCCCCGGACGGCGAACCCTGGCGGAGTATCCTCCAGCACCCCCGGCAATCAGACTGGGCAGAGCAGTCTGACGCCAGGCCCAGTATCGGTGTTAGCTTGCCCGGGGCTCCGGTCAGCCCCTGTACTAGGCTAGGTGTCCATATGGCTTGATTCCTTGTGGGCAATTCAATATGAGTATTCTTCCATGCTAAGGTTTCCCTCTCTGTAAACCTGTGTCTTCCCTTTGACAGACAACTTTGTTAGTCTCTGCTGGCAGTTGTTCCATCCGTACTCTTAGGTAGGACCTGCCCCAGAGACCCATTCCATATGTAATACTGCCCCAAGCCTGGGTCAGTCCATATGATAATCTCCACATGTTACCTCCCTACGGGTAGGATGTGGCCTCCGTACTCTCGCTTCCTCATCTTTTCTGCCTAAGCTGTAAACTACAAATCGGAAAGGCTTGAAGCAAATCTTTCGTTGAAGGTCAAAATTCCTCCTGTTAAGAAATTTCTGTGGGAAAAGGAACAGCAGCTTGGCTATCTTCAGCAGAGTTGTGTTCACCTGTGGTCCCTGCGGGTACCAAGGTCAGCGAATTTGAGTTGGGGGCGGGTGGAAGGTTACGACCTTTGCGTAGCATTTGTCTGACACGCGGCTGCTTGTCAACATTTGCAATGCCATAGGGTTGTGACGGGTTCAGGTTGTGGCGCTTTCCATGGACCCCTAATGTCATCACGACATAACTTGTAGTGACCGATAGATAGGGAACGTCTCTGTTATGTACGTAACCCTCGTTCCTTTTCACTGATGGAGGGAAACCAGAGAACGTTATGTCCCCATGCCACACCTCGAACCATCGCTGGTTGCCAGGGACATGTTCTCGGTTCCTCAGCGTAAAACCTGAAGAGTGGATGCACCCTGTATGCCTGGGAGTGCTCAGGATGGCAAATCCACTAGGCAATGTTCTTGGCAATTTTCTCTTAAAGTCGAGATGTTGGGGCGCCCAAGTGAATCCACCATAATTCGATACTACATAACTTTTCCGTTACCTCCTCGGAAACGAGAGGTTACGTATGTAACCGAGACGGTCTCTAGAATAAATGAAAAATAAAATTAAACTCCAGATTAGATTAGTACATACCCTTTTAGAAAAAAGATCATAAATGAATAAATAAATATTTTTATAGCAAAAGTTACAGATAAGACCCTTACTGTTGGACTTCATTTTTATTATTTTATTTTATTATTAATTGTTTTTCCTATGGATTTTTCTGCATGGATATTCTCTTTATATACATGAATAGCCAAACGTGATGGCCGGCCTAGGAAAACTGAAGTCTTTGCCCTGGGCTTTACTCAAAAATGTAATTATTGTATTGTATCTTTATTATCAGATCAGTACAATTATTTTCTTAACTTTGAAAATATCAGAACAGCATGCATTACTTTTATGACTTGTAGTCTTATCATTTGATTAGATATTAACTTTTAAGTCTACTTAAAAATAGGCAAGACAGACAACACTAATTGTGTTGTATAGCCACTACTGTATATACTCTACTTCTGTATAGCCTGTATAGCCACATAACGTGGCTACAAAAAGTCTTGACTACAAAAAACAAAACAAAAAAACAATGTTAATATACAATGTGCATGAAAACACCTAAAATCAATGCCTATCCCAAGTTTTTCCTTTTTTTTTTTTTTTTTATTCTTGCCCAGGCGTTCTGAGTGTTATGTGTGTGATTGTGAAGTATCTTCATGTAAAGTAACCACAATTTATCTTAAGTTACCTTATAATGAAAAACGACTATTCTATAAATAAAAACCCATAGAAATTGACATAACGACTTGCTATTCACCCACTACAATTGCTAAATGATATTCTTGAAAAGATTCACAAGCCTCTGAATTTTTGTATTAGCTTCCTATCAGCAATTTACTGATTGCCATCTATACATATTGTCCAACACATATTTTGTGAATTTGTTAACTGTGATTTTGCAGAGTGACTTTTATAATGGCTTTTATATTAATCTCCCATGTTGCTTCTACAGGACATAAGTGCATCACTTACCTTCAGTGCAAAACTTTTCTGTTTTTCATGCCCATATCGCGTCCTCATCATCCTAAAAAACAACACCACACACATTACTCAATGATAACTAACCAGTTCCTCATCAAGTTATTGAATTAATTCTTTTGGATCCCACTGTCCACAAAGTATTGGCCAGAAACCAACCAGAAAAAAAAAAAAAAAAAAAAAAAAAAAGAAAATCCAATGAGCACACCCTTTTTCCTAAAATTACATTCTATGGCATAGAGTTAAGAGCCGTTTTACTGGAATTGTTGGAATAAACATGTCTATTAGAAAGGATTGTCCACATACTTTTTGTCATATAGTACAAATAATTTAAAATCATCTATCATGGCACCACAGCACTTTTTGAGCTATTTCTATCACTATTACTTGAAAGCTTTTAGAAGACTATTTGAAGTTTCTTAATGTAGTTACTATAACCTGACAAAAAATACTTTGTTTAAAAATGTGTGTGTGTGTGTGTTTACACAAGTACAACACAGACAATATCTTGTGAGTAGGCTTGGGTGTTTTTGTGTGTGTGTGTGTGCACTGGTTTGGGTGCTTTATGAGGACACACATTTGTATAATCACATGGGTATGACACAGGTATTACAAAATGAAGGTGGTTTATGAGGACACTACCTGCATCCCCGTAATTCAAAAGGCTTAAAAAAAAAAACATACTAAATGGTGTTTTTTTTTTTTTTAATCTAAACATGGACCAAGTTTTTGGAGGGTAGGGTTTATGGTGTAGGGTTGGGTAGGGCAATACAAACTAAGTTTGTACCGTAGAAAACCATTATCGCTATGGAGAGTCCCCTAAACGTCACCATACCAACATTGTTTGTGTGTGGTGGTGTGTGTGTGTGTGTGTGTGTGTTTGTTTGTTTGTTTAGGTCAGCGACCTGGTCTGGTGGGGGGGAGATCATTCACGCTGCGGTCCATGATGCGAAGATGATAATACTTGGATGATGTTCCCTCTTCATAATGTGCTGCCACGCTGCTTCATCCTACGTTTGCCTGAGAAGAGCTACAAATAAATATTAAACCCTTGTCTCTATAGAATTAACATGGAAAATTGAGAACAAATACAATTTTACCGATTCTTCTCTCTCTCTCTCTCATTCTCTCTCCCTTTTTTATCAAGTAATTCAAAACGTACAGATGAATTTTAACACCTTTGCACTCTCTGTTTGCTTCTAAAGTTCTACACTTGGCTGGATTAACATTGGATGAATTACCCCCAGTTTTTGCATTTATGTGCAGTTTTTCCCCAGTGAGGAAATAGAATCCCACTCAGAGAATCCACTGTCATATACATATATAGCTTATGGAAATGGGCTTAAACATATTTTTCATACTTTTTGAATGTAACCATAAACAGTTCATGCCCATGCCTTGGGATGTTATGGACAAACCACCAAAGAAGCCGGATTGAACCCAGATGAAGGGCGTTTTACAGACACTGAGAACAAATGTAAGTATACAATGAGCCTGCAGCTCCACACACAGTATAGACAAATACATAGAGGTCCAAGTAGAAGCATAGAACTAATATGCCAGTAAGATATATCCAGCAATCAATGAAGGAATATTCAAATAGTTTTTTTTCTCATTCCTCTTAATTATACAGAGATCACAAGTTAAGTTTTCAAAAACACAGTTAAGGTTTATAGATTGTGTCACAAATCATGGTAGTCCAAAGCACGACGATGAAGATAACGATACTAAATAGTTTTTAATAGTACAGATTTACAGAACAAACTCAGAAAAAGGCAGGCAGGCAAAGTAGAACAACTACGTAACACTGACGATACCGAACAAATGAGGATTTAAACAGAGGAACTAAAATACACAGGTTGATGAGGCGAACACAGCTGAACAGGATACTACAATCAAATAAAAAAACATAGCAACACATCAGACACACAGATAGGAAATGAACACAAGGACAGAAAACCAAACTAAACTGAATATCATTGTGACAAAACCTGATAGTGTCACGAATCCTGTCCATGGACTTCCGTCCGATCTCTCCACCGTGGAGGTCCCTCCATCATATTGACTCTCTCACTACACAACTGTTACCAGCCCACGGCTACATTTTCCCACATCCATTGCACGATTGCACACAAGCTGTAACCCCCACACACCCTACATAGCCATGACTTCCTCTCTCTCCTGCCGATCTTGTTTTGCTCATATCACTCCTTTCTAGCGTAGCTGCATTACGGAGCATTCCTATTCCCGGTCCTAGTTCCCATTCTAGTTTCAGTCCATGGGTCTTAGTCTACCACTTCATGTTGCCCTCTGGATACTGTTTGCTGATCGAAGACCCATGCTAGCCCTAGGAATATCCTTTGTCTTGCCTGTGATATACTCGTGTTATCTGACCCTTGCCTGTTTATTGACCACGTCTTTGTAAACAAAGCCTTGCACATGGATCCACAGGTCTCACGACGTCTCGCGTCTCAGCCCCGTAACAGAATACTCGGCCCCACAAGGGTCCAGCAGCTTCTCGTATGGACATTGGCCAGGTATGGATACGGCAAGACTATTGTTAGCCCTTAGACAGGGCACACGATCGCTGGAAGGCTATATTCAAGAGTATTTAGCCATCGCTCATTATTCAGATCTGCCGGACTGTGTACTGTTAGATTTTTTTTGTGAGGGTATCAATGAATCTCTAAAGACACGATTAATCCGTGAGGGTCCCCGTTCTTCAATTTCTTCAAGTCAATTTATGGATTATGCTTTGTTGACTGTTGGTTCATTGTTCACTGTGAGTGTCGCGGAGGAACGCATGTGTAATGGCGGCCACACAAGAGCACGCTCACAAAATGGCGGCAGCAGTGGAGCCTGATCGCAAGATGGCGGACACAACAGCGCCCCGTTATGTCATAGCTGCCAATCCTGAATCAAGTCAAGTTGTTCTTCATGAGTCTAGTCAAGTCACGGTTGATCTTCATGAGTCAAGTCAAGTAACAGTTGATCTTCATGAGTCAAGTCATGTCACAGCTGATCTTCATGAGTCAAGTCAAGTCACAGCTGACCTTCATGAGTCAAGTTAGTACTGGGCGGTATACCGGTTCATACCGAATACCGGTGTTTATTTTTGTTATGATATGAATTTTTTAAATATCGCAATACCGGTGTATGTTGCTTAAACAACGTTCGGAACGCAACACTGTTTGAAAGGGGTCCCTTTTCATTGTTGCACTGTGTTGAGGGAACAGCTGTGTGTGTTACTAAGCGTGAAAGTTCTGAAACTGAATCTGTAGAACTAATAGAACGTGATGACTCAGAAGAACTCATTCACAATATCCTCATTGACCGCCACAAATATCCACCGCCCCCTGCCATCAGCTCTCACGTCTCACACACAAACGAGCACAACTTTAGCACTAGATTTAGCAACTTTCAGACCCTTTTAGCGGCTTTTTTCCATAGAATATTCATACTAACAAACCTAGCGACTTTTTTGGATAAACCTTAGCTATGGTTCAGTTGGAAGATTTCACCAGTGCTGTCCCGCGAACGCGAGGTCTGACTTTCCCGGAGAAGTGTCACCTTTCTCGGCGTCTGTTCTGTGCAGTGAGTGGCAGAGAAGCAGCGCATTCAGTTGGCCGCACCACAGCTGACTCGTCAATAAATGAGTACAAAACAACGTTTCCAAGCACCTATTGCTTACTGATTGTTTGGAATTATAAAATATGAGCATAGTTTGTCTGTTAATACCACATGCACTTTTTAGTTTGTTGTTTTTAGTTTGTTACTCAGATGCGCAGTGCGCTGCATGAGCCAAAAAGTAATATAGCCAAAACAACCGCATAGCCGCTCTTTTGTGTAGATGCATGTTGATTTTATCAGGCGATGCTGCGATTATAAATGCGAGTGACTCCTGGTTAACATGTATTACAAGGGGTCATGTTTAGTCACTATTTAGTGTGGTATTTTTTTGACAATATTCACTCATGACAGTAAGATAGGTAATTCTAAGTCAATATACTGCATTATTTCCTCTTTCAATCAGTAGAAAATATGGTTCACCCGGTCATGCATGGAAAAAAAAACACTATCATGTACCGTGAAACCGGTATAATTTAGAAAAATACCATGAAGTGATATAGAATTTTTGGTCATACTGCCCAGCACTAAGTCAAGTCATGTCACAGTTGATCTTCATGAGTCAAGTAAAGGCACAGTTGATCTTCATGAGTCAAGTCAAGTCACAGCTGATCTTCATGATCACGTCATGTCACAGCTGCTCTTAACAAATACATTTCTGAGTCAAAGATCACAAAACACTAGTCATTATCCTTTCGTGATCAGTCACGGTGGCCTCACTGAACTTCCATAGTCAGTCAAGTCTCAGCTGAATTCCCGGATCTTGTCCGGCTCGGAGCGGAATTCCAGATCCCGTACCAAACATCGATCATCCCCGAGTCCACGTCTGTTCACTCTAGTGTCTCAGAGGCTAGTCACATTCCTGTCTGTTGTATAAAGACCAATCCTCAAGGACTGTTCTTCAGTATCCCAGACTGGCAAAATATGCACCGCGTGGAGTCCCACCGCTGGTGTCGCAGCAGTTTACGTATCCTACCAAGCACTCTTCAAGGCCCAGGTAGCACTCGTTCCAATTACTAACTATTTCCCCTGTCTGTAGCGCTTCCCACAATGGGGATCGCTTTATGGTGTATTTGTGATGCAACACACCCAACTGAAACTTTAGAAATGGCGGCGGCCACTGTGATTTCTCCTGATGTGGCGGCTGATCTGCAGATCCTCCCGAGTATTTGGTGGCACGCTGCGGTTGCCCCGGCGATGGTGCCCGCTGCAGCTTCTCCAGCGGTGGCAGCCCATGCTGCAGAACCTCCCGAGGCGGCGGTGCTCGCTTCAGCTCCTTGCGCGGTGGTGGCGCCCATCAATACACGTTCAGCTTGTTATGTCTTTTTGTGAAATTAGCCAATTTTGTTTGAATGAAAGGCTGCAAAAATAAGTTAGCCCTTAATTAAATTCAACAATGTAAAAATATTCTAGTACTTAATAAGTCCTCCATTACTTTCAGTACTCTGACTCTTCTTGGCATTAAGTGTACCACCGAATTTGCGGTTAGATCCAAAATGTTTGACTTGGTCTCATGAGATCAGAGTAATAATTGTGGGCCTTGGAAAAAGTTTAATGAGGATATAATGAGAATATATACTCCACGTTTAATGATTATATAATGAGTATATAATGAGAATAAATTAGTTTATTGTGCTTTGGCTACAGTACAGTTGTTTGCTCCGGTGTGGACAACAACCATGCATTTCACTTCTTCATGTTGCATCTTTTTGTTTTTTGTTTTTCTACTACCTTGTGCAGAAATTTGAAGTTGTGCTGTAATACACAGTAGAAAGATAATATATAGGACTGTTGCAAGAATACCTCCCTGCCTCTCATCTGTTCCTACTGTGAAGGGGGCAGATTCCACTCCACCTAGAGTAACTTTGACAATCATTCTATCATGAAATTGCAACAATGTAGAAATTAACTTTGCAAGATATCCAAACTACATGAGAACTTAAAAAAACACACAAAAAAACACAATGTACAGTGTCAAAGGCCTTGGAAAGGCCCACAAAGACAATGAACAGCTTCTTGTGTTCACAACATTTCTCCTCCACCTGGTGTGAGGTGAATGTCCTTTCAACTGTGCTTTAACCTGCTCTGAATCCACATTGGGATTCTGGAGATGCAGAGAGGATGAAGATAGATGCTGTTTTCACAGATGGACCTGTCACCCTTGTGTCTGTAATTTATAATAATACTTGCTTCTCTCCATTGTTGGCTCCATTGTTCTCCCCATTGTTTTTGCTGCCACACAAGGCTGATGAACTGGAGAATTTATCTTTCTTTCAGGATCTCAGTAGGGCTCTTGTATGTCTTGAGACTTGGTTATCCACCATTGATTCTGCAGCTGTAAGGCATACAAATTATTAGGATTTTTTAGGTAGGCTTGCGTATAGTTGAGGAGGGCAGAGATGTGTGTGAATTTTTCACTGAACTAATCAACAGTGTGTTAATAGTTGTTACATGTCTCTTTTTCCTGATGTCTTGCACCTACTCTTGTGTTACAATAGCCCAGCAGAAAGATTTTGTCACTTTCATTAATCTTCCTTAGGGTCTCATCCAGTGTCTCTGTGAATATATTCTTCACCTATTCTACTGACGAAAGGGTAGGTGCGTAAGCACTAAAAACTGTGGCAGGCTGCTTTCCAGCAGTGAGAAGGTAGAATGTCATTAACATTTCACTGATGCCAGTTGGTGTCTCATTGAGCTTGGGACTATACAGTATTTGACAGCCCATCTGACATCCAATCCAATTATGGATGTGTTAGAGCACTCACCTTTTTCCTTGAGTTTCTAGATCCTTCCCCAAATGAGGTGAGCAGTAAGGATCATTTAAAAGACTGATCAGACACAGGGGTCCACAGGGAGCAAGTACCACTCAAATGGCTTCCACTCCATTGCCAGTGGTTTTTGATGCAAAGAATCTAGAAGGAACTCCACAAATGGAAACATATCCATGCATAGATAACCAGCACCACTGCTTCACCTGATGGCAGATGTTCCTACAGTTCTGCCAAGCCAAGTGGTTCTAGTAACCCCAAGCCCAGTAGTCACAGCACTACCTAGTTAATTCGTCTCTACACATCTGGGTCAGGTGAACCCATATTTATTACCTATGACGTCTTCACTTTGGGCCACACACGCTTCTGCTTCTCCATTGTTGCACTCTCTGGATATCCTACGACCTCTGTTATACCTGTTATACCTGTTGGCCAAGGAGGCCAACCTAAGTTCCCTTGCCTTGGCCACAGAGGCAGTCCCTAGTCCCCTCGTCCCAGCCACGAAGGCCATCTCTAGCTCCATTATCCTGACCATGGGGAACACTTTTGAATCCTTTGTTTGTTGTCTTGTCTCACTAGGTTTGCTGTGGCCTTCACTCCAGATGCCCATCTCTCAGTTGGCCCTCCTGATACTTTAAGCTCTGATGGCCCACCAGACGCAACCAGCTCTGCTGGTCCTCCAAATTCCAAAAACCAGCTCTGCCGGTCCTCCGAGGTGCTCTCCGATCAGCCGGCCTGCCAAAAGGGCCACACTCAGCCAGCACCTTAGAAGTCAGCGTGTCATCTGGTCTTTGAGATGTCTGCCCATAGGCCATCAGCACTCCAGACATCCACCTGAGAACCAGCCTTACAGATGTCAGGCTATCAGCAGGCACTCCAGATGTCCTCTTGTTTGCCAGTATTCCTAGAGTTCTCTACGCCAGTTGTTCTCAAACTTTTTCAGCAGGAGGCCCCCTTGTGTAGAGTGAATCCTTTTGTGGTTTTTATAAGGTTTCAGCGCTTCAATGGGATAAGAGCTGCAAGCACACTGCCCTGTGGTCTCCATCACGATATCCATAATCCATATTTTTATAGTTTAGGTTTTTTCCTGATTCCCTTCTCAGCTGAGACACTGCATCCTCTATCTAAAAACGTATCCATTTTAAAGAGTCTTAGCATTTATCAGCGTTTTCATGGCTAACCGTTCTGTGCACTAGTACGTCAACTGAGTTTTTGGTGACTTTCAGCGTAGTGTGCTGCATATAATTGATATTACTTTATTATTTTTTCTTTTTTTCTATTTTTTATTTACAAGATAATTTACATAGGTTGACAATGCTGACTTATATACAGGTAAAATAATTTTTTTTAATAATTTTCTAATTTAGAATCTAGAATTTTTATGCGTCCTCCCTAGCGCCATCTGGTGGACCCCAGTTTGAGAACCACTGCTATAAGCCACTTGAACTCCAGTGGTCTCCGATGCAACCCAGGGGCTCATCTGCTCTGCTGGTCTTCTGCTCCACCTTGGGGGTATTCAGTCCCATCTGGTCTGCTGTGGTGGTCTTCTGCTCTGCCATTGGGTTCTTCTGCTCCACCTTCTGGCTTCCTTCCTTGCTGGCACCATCCTGGCTCTCGATTTCCCCTCAGTGTCCAGGCTTGCCACACGGGCCTGGCCATCCATCTTTTTCTCATATTCAGTCTTAGCTTCTCCACACCCCTGAACTTTAATTTGAACATGGGTACATTTGTTAGATCACACCTGTAATCTCATCCTCGTCTTTTTCATGGGCTTTGCATACGATGGCATTTTCTATCATTTGTGGTATTCATTTAGTAGTTGTTGATTACTCTTGTTTATCTTTTGTTAATAAAATGTATTTTATTACACTCGTTTCTTCCTTGTGTTGATAATACAGTAAGAGTCTCAGAAATTCTCCTTAATTGTTATTTTATTGTTAAGGTGAAATGCCTTAGCTGGTACCCCAAGGTAAAAGCGGAGAGGGGTCATCCGACATTTTCACACTTAAGTGACGTGTCCAAAACTCACAATATTAGGTTGGTGCCAGCTGTGAGAACCATTACATATAAAAGTTTGAATTTAGACTTAGAATTTACAATATTATTTGAAAAGTTTTAAGCGAATCATAAGGAACCCATCAAAATATATCTTTAAATCTGTTTTTAGTGTTTAGCTTAAGTTTTTAGCTGTTTTAGCTGATGGGAGCAGATCAACTGATTTGTCTTAATCATAAAATTTTTATTTTTTAAAAATATTAGCCATCCTGGTATTTTAGAGGCAATGATGCGTGTATGTGTGTTTTGCCTATTCCTGGTTGTTGTGTAATACTGACAAAGAATACTCTTTAATTCTGCATGTGTATACGATAGTGACAGTCCAGTTGTTACACAACATTTATACAATAATTATATGTGAACTATTCTCTCATCTGTGTGTCTTTTTCTCACTGAAGAATTATTGACTCATGGGGAGTGTTAAACAGATAATGGCTACTTCCCTGAAATACAAGGTACATTCCATGTTATTAGTTTATGCTTTCTCTATGCATTAGTATTAACCAAATCATATCACAGAGAAAACAGCTACTTTTCTTTTGTCATCTCAAGCCTAAGATGTCAAGCTTGAAACTATCCTAGTAGGATCATATATTTTATTGTAGCCTATAATACAACTATTTGTAAAATATGCGTAAATTTCATTGTGTAACTTTATTTCATATTAGTAAATATGTATTTAATATGTCTAAATTCTTCACATCTGTCTTCATCTGTTTGAAGAGGTCGACACTAGAGGGCGCTCGCGTCGCTGCCGTCACTGTAGGCTGCACTCACTTGTTTATTTAGTAAGAGACTGATAGATGGTGTTCAAGGGCCCTTCAGCAGTATCACAGGCAGGCTTTTGTATTCAACAGCACTTTTGCAATGTCACAGAAACATCTCCACTATTTCATATCGCGTGCTGTTAAAATGATAGCACCATTTGCCTAAATGAGGGTAGTGACCTGATGTTTTGACCAGCACTGAAGAAAGACCCTTAATTGTCAGCCCTACTGTCAAGCAGCAGCGTGCACGTGTGCTTTCAAGGCATGTGAGTGTTTTTCAGTGTTGACAAAAAATTACTGGTAAACCATATCACAGTCAATATACCTCAATACCTCTTGGCCCTACTAAAGCAGGGGTTCTCAACTCTGGGCCTCGAGGTCCGCTTTCCTGCTGAGTTTTGCTCCAACCCTAATCAAACTCACCTGAACTAGCTAATCAAGGTCTTCCTAGGTATACTTGAAAGCACACTATGTCATTTTCACGCTAGAGGTCACTATTCCAAATAAACTAAGAGACAAAGTCGTAGTTTTGATGACGCCGTGCTGAGTGTGGATATGGGAGTGTGGTTTTCATCCCCCAGCCGATGCAATCCGACGATCGGGCAAAATCATGTTCATGGATGAGGCTAATGATTTATTACGTAAGAACAATGAAGCAGGGTGATGCTTAAAGCCTCGAGGCGAACGAGTGCCGCTGACGAGCGTGACACACGGCTCGAAGCGCGGAGCTTTTTTATTCCACGTCCTCCGCTTCCCCCGGCTCCTTCCGGTCGTGCGTATGTGGGGTAAAGCAGAGAAGCTTTTATTATGCCACAGTCGACCGCTTCCGCTCCTTCCGGTCGTGCGTATGTGGGGTAAAGCAGCGGAGCTTTTATTATGCCACAGTCGACCGCTCCCGCTGCTTCCGGTCGTGCGTATGTGGGGATAAGCAGCGGAGCTTTTATTATGACCATAAAGCGGGAAGGGAAAAAGAAGGGGGGGGGGGGGGGGAAGAAGAAAAGAACAAGGGGGAAGGTCCCTACCGCTTCCGCTCCTCCGGTCGTTGCGTTTGGGGTAAGCACAGAGCTTTTATTATGCCACAGTCGACCGCTTCCGCTTCTTCCGGTCGTGCGTGTGTGGGGTAAAGTAGCGGGGCTTTTATTATGCCACAGTCTACCGCTTCCGCTCCTTCCGGTCGTGCGTATGTGGGGTAAAGCAGTTGAGCTTTTATTATGCCACAGTCGACGCTTCCGCTCCTTCCGGTCGTGCGTTTGTGGGGTAAAGCAGCGGGGCTTTTATTTTGCCACAGTCGAGCGCTTCCGCTGCTTTTGGTCGTGTGTATGTGGGGTAAAGCAGTTGAGCTTTTATTATGCCACAGTCGACCTTTTCCGCTCCTTCCGGTCGTGCGTATGTGGTGTAAAGCAGCGGAGCTTTTATTATGCCACAGTCTACCGCTTCCGCTCCTTCCGGTCGTGCGTCTGTGGGGTAAAGCAGCGGAGCTTTTAATTATGCCACAGCCGACCGCTTCCGCTCCTTCCGGTCGTGCGTATGTGGTGTAAAGCAGCGGGGCTTTTATTATGCCACAGTCGATCGCTTCCACTTCTTCCTGTCGTGCGTATGTGGGGTAAAGCAGCGGAGCTTTTATTATGCCATAGTCGAGCGCTTCCGCTGCTTCCGGTAGTGTGTGTGTGGGGTAAAGCAGCGGGGCTTTTTTTATGCCACAGTCGAGCGCTTCTGCTGCTTCTGGTTGTGCGTATGTGGGGTAAAGCAGCTGAGTTTTTATTATGCCACAGTCGACCGCTTCCGCTCCTTCCGGTTGTGCGTATGTGGGGTAAAGCAGCGGGGCTTTTTTTATGCCACAGTCGAGCGCTTCCGCTTCTTCCAGTCGTGCGTATGTGGGGTAAAGCAGAAGAGCTTTTATTATGCCACAGTCGACCACTTCAGCTCCTTCTGGTCGTGCGTATGTGGGAAAAAAAGCAGCGCTGTTTTATCATACTAGTTTGAAAGTTCTGTTATAATGCTACTCTGTGCGGACGTCACCTGTCTATTAAAACGCATTACATATTAAAGCGTCTTTGGTGTTTCGAACCTCGGAAATCGAGGGGTTATGACGTCATTGGCAGGCGACACAATTACACTATAGACACGCTCCATGTCACTGGTTAAAATTGCTTATTTCTCTTGATTTAAACTCTTCGAAGCATTTGGGATAATGTAAGTACACAAGTCAGCAAAAAATATATAACACTGTTCTCGTGGTTTTTGGATATTTTAATAAAAAATTGTGCCTTTAAGTCTTCCAGGCAGGTGTGTGAGGCAAGTTGGAGCTGATCTTGCAACACCGCCCTCCAGTAGCGAGTTTGGTGACTCCTGTTACAAAGATCGGTCCATAGTCAACCCATATCCTAACAAATGATACTATGACTATCGGTTTTGTTTCGTATCCTCTAAACTGGACCAAAAATAAATTTGTAGAAAGTAACCATGAACTGCATAGGCTCACCAATATGGAAAATGATTATGAGAGAGGCTGAATAGGGATTTTTTTTTATAACAAAATGTTATTAATGAAATCCATCTTCTTTAACCCATGACTTTACTTTACCCAATACACTTTAATAAACATATAATATTGATTTATATTTCAGACCTGTCGGGATGGATTTCTAAATTAACTACCATTCACCCGTGCATTTGGTCATATCTCTACACAGAGAAAAGTACAGGTAGCTCCAGCTGTGGGTAGCATGAAGCTGAACTTGTCACAACTAACAAGAAAAATTGACCATAGATCTTTCAAAACTGCAAATCTCTGTTAATCACCGGTGTTAAAAACAAAGAAACCGTTATTTATTGGTCCATCATTTCTGGTATGATGTCCTGTCCATGTGTACACCAGAACCACATTCATCCGCGTAGAGTAGCAGAGCCGAAGAAGAACCAAAACAATGTATTTCTGCAATTTTATTTTTAGCCGCTACAGGGCCAGAAGTTACATAAATTCATAACAGCATAAGTATGATTTCTCAGCCAAGAAACAAACACTTTGTCAAATGTTATATTAATGTTAGCCCTTTTACTAAGTGGTAGATGAATTTATGTTAATGTTTTGCAGAGTTTGATTGGGCGCACATCGTATGGTGTATGGTGTCCCATACTTGGAATTTGTGCTCTGCATTTCACCCATTCAAGTGCACACACACACACAGCAGTGACACAAGTCAGGCCTAGGATACAAAAATTCAAGGCTTATCAAGCCATGAGCACATGAGTCTATTATTAAGAAGTGGAAGGTATTTGGTACAACACAGACCCTCCCTGGATCGAGACGTCAGCTCACCAAACTGTATGAATAGCAGAAAACTGGTCAGAGAGTCGACCAAGAGGCCTAAAGCAACTCTGAAGCAGTTGCAGGAATTGCAGGACAAAGAGTGATTTGTGCATGTGACAGCAATATCATAAATTCTCCACAAATGTGTCTTGTATGGGAGGGTTTCAAGAAAAAAGCCACTCCTCAAGAAATGCCACATGCAGTCACGACTGAGCTTTGCCAAAACACACCTACAAGATTCTGAGGCAGATGAGACTAAAATTGAATTAGTTAGCCTCAGCACCAAACGATATTTCTGGCAGAAATCCAATACAGCTCAGCATCCAAATAACAGAATTCCTGCAGTAAAGCATGGAGGTGGTAACATCCTGTTATGGGGTGTTTCTCTGCAGCAGGGACTGGAGCACTTGTCAGGATAGATGGAAAAATGGATTGGGCAAAATACTGTCAAATTCTTGAGGAAAATCTGCTGCCCTCTGCCAGAAAGATGTCAATGGGAAGAAGGTTTACCTTCCAACATGACAATGACCCAAAGCACACAGCAAAACTGACACACAGTGATTGAAGGAGAAAAAGAGGACGTCTTGCATAGCCAGACTTAAACCCCATTGAAAATCTGTGGACTGACTTGAAGACTGCAGTCCACAACACGCCCCTCAATTGACGATTGAGCAGGTCTGCTAGTAAGTGGCAAATATGCAAGTCTAGATGTGGGCCAAGTTAGTATAGTCTGAGATTATCCCAACAGACTAAAGGCTGTAATTAAAGCAAAAGGTGGTTCAACAAAATACTGACACCCGGTGTGGATCTTTGCCAGCCAGTGATTCTGTTTTTTTTAAAAAACAATTTCTGACATGTGTGTTTTTATTGTTCACTTGAGTTCTAAGTGTTCCCCGAGTATACATCGGGATAAAATCAAACCTGTGGCTGCTTCATTCCAGGCTGCAAAGCAACAAAATGTGATTTTTGTTTTTAAGGGGTGATTCTTTTTTTTAACCAACTGTGTAGTACTATTACTTTGTCATTTAAGAATGGGTCGGTATTTAAATATAGATTTACTGCCGTACCGAAGCCTTCTTTGAGGTCAACCCTCAGATTAAAGAAGGCTGTATGTGGGGCATAGCAAAAAAAGAAAGAAGATGTTCTGTCCTTACACAATGGGAGTTTCTGGATGAGGCTGTAAAGTCCTGAAAATGACTTTTCATCCTTGCAGAAATGCACTTAATAATTTTATGATGTTTTAGAGTACACATTGTCTATGGTGTATTAGAGCCACATTATCATTACACATGCATTCACAGGAACACTTCTGGCACTGATATTGTGGTTTATTGCACTTTAGACCATGATAATTGTGGATCCACCATTAAAGTTTCTGTGGCACTGCATGACTGGCACAGTTTTCCTGATTTATGACTTCCGATCACACCTCAGTTTTCCTGTAACTTACTGAAGTAATCGACACACATATCCTTTGTGCTCAAGGAAACACTTCCAAAGAAATTGTGTGTGCAGACTTTCAATAGAATAAGAGCAAGTTAAATCACATTAAGAATACGGGATATAGACATGTTTGATGGTATTAAAGAACTCATCTGGGAACCAGGTGCACAAGTCTTGGCCTGGGCTTTGAATGCATTAACTCCTGCGCCACAGTTTGTTTTATTAACCGGCATTCCAACTTAATCTACATTTACAATGAGGAAACACACAATCAGTCTTACTGGAAATCACATGATCTGACCATAAAGGTGTAAGATGTAAGGAGGTGTTTGATCAGCTAAGGAGTGTGCTTACAGTTTGCTCATATTAAGGATGATAACTGTAACTATAATTATAAAGTTTTAATAATCATTCAGAAATCAAGACAGACATATTGTGATCTATGAGGATGCTTATTGATGGTTTATGCTTTTGTTGAAGCCATCAGCCTGCATGTCAACTACATCATAATTTGTATATCTGAATAAGCCTGGGTGGGTTGTGTGTGTGTGTGTGTGTGTGTGTGTGTGTGTTTGGAGTGTGTGTGTGTGTGTGTGTGTGCACATTTTCCAGTAAACTAATCATATTCAATTTAAATATGTCATTCACAATGCTTCATGGGGCTGTAGTTCTTAAAGCATTAAGCATTAAAGGACACATTCCTGTACATTTGTTTTTCTGTCCAAATTTCAAATACTTTTTTGCTCGAAATCAAAGTTTGTAATATTGTCATTCACCTTATAGCTGGTTGGTTTGGTTTATGGCTTATAACTCTTTAACAAAGACTTTTTAAAAATCCATATGGGAAAATCTTCCAGAACCGATAATCACATGATAATGGCACAGAGGAACAATATTGTTGGAATCAATTTCAAGATGCTTTTTTTCCCTGTTGATGAACAATAAAAACATTTGACAGCCAGACAGAATCCAAACAATTTTAAAGAGCTTGTGCATATAAAGCGATAGACGACAAAACTGCAGCATGCACTTACAATAAACAGAATGTTATCGGCCATTAGTGTGAATGATAATAGTAAGCATTATATTTATCTAATCCAAAGCTTTAAATGCATATGGAGCTGATGACAGTGTGTACGTGGCCTGTTCGTTTGCCTCGATGAGGGAACAAGGCTTAAAGAGCTTCCAAAATACAGATATGCTAACCTTTTGTTATGGAAAATATAGCAAGTCCTCAGGAACCAGCATCCGTGTCTGCACGTAGCCCTGTCATGCAGCAGTTATTTACAATAGTGATTTACTGGAAACAAGCTTCCTGGCCTTTCTAAGTATTCCACTGCAGGATGCATAAAAGACATCAGACATTCACTGTCTTTCCTTCCATATCTTTAGTATTCATGTTAT
This sequence comes from Sinocyclocheilus anophthalmus, assembly GCA_018155175.1. Classification (NCBI taxonomy): domain Eukaryota; kingdom Metazoa; phylum Chordata; class Actinopteri; order Cypriniformes; family Cyprinidae; genus Sinocyclocheilus; species Sinocyclocheilus anophthalmus. The sequence goes on from JADLZN010000260.1 coordinate 302,404, forward strand.
TATTTGTTTAATATAAAATAAAGAATTAAATATATTATAACATATAAAATACATTCTTTGTCTTCTTTAAATGAATAGATGTATAAAGTAGTCTTAGATATACAGCAGCAGAGTTCAAAAGATTTGAGACCACTAATGCTATTTTGCATAATTTTTTACACAAACTTCTAAAACCTTTTTATTACAACAACACCATTTTAAATTTTTTTATCCAGAAACTTATAAAATAGACAAAATAAAATCAGATTTTTATGTGATTGCACCCCAGAGTATATTGGATCAATGCCACGATTAATTCTTAGATTTCGAGCTGAACTGTGCCGATGACACTTTCCACCCCCATCATCCACTTCTTTACATTAGTGTTTATATCAGCTCTCTGCTGAAGCAGGAACCACTACATGAATACATATCCTGTCTATGTACACATAAGAAAAGGAACGCGTTTAACTTTAAAAGCACCATAAACGTGTAAAACCAACACTTTAGCAAAGCCTACAATGGCCGGGGGAAGTGTCACAAAGATTCGAAGCTACTGAAATATTGTCTTATTAAAGAAATGCTAATATCTAAATATCATCTGGCGCTTGAGGCACAAGTTCTTTAATGGTTCATGAGCCATGCGCCCCCGCCCTCTCCCTTCCCATCTTTGATGTGGGCGGCTTGGTTTGCTTTGTCACGATTACTCTGTGGATATGAAAACAGGGGCTTACTTGAAATACATGTAGTTTTGGGCGTGGATGGTCTGTGACTGTCCTTTTCTGATGTTTTTGCTGAATCATGTCTGCAAACATTACCTTGAGTAACGTCCTAAATAGAAAAGGATAACTAGCAAAAAAAAAAATCGGTCAGAGGACAAAATCCGGTTCCATCCAGCTCTACAGTTCAGACGGACATTCCGTTATGTCTTATGTGGTTAGGGCATGATTTACTGGTGCAATATGTTATGTTTTTACTCTATATGACTCAGACATAAGTCATCTAAAAGGAGAACTGCCTTCATATTGTCATCAAATTCTGAAGAAAACGGTTCTTTCCCATGCAAAACCTTTCTTTTAAGCGTGTCACTATTGCTGTGGTGGTCGTAAGCACATTGATATGCAGTTATTAGGGTCTTCTGGGTGCTTGCCAGAGTGTTGCTGTGCAGTTGCTCTGGTGTTTGTTAAGATGTTTACACATTATTTAAGGTATCATTCTTGAAAATGTTGCTTGATGTTTGTTCATATTTTGAGACGTGTACAGAGTGGAATGAAATCTGAAGTGTAACGTGATGTTGCAAGCCACATTTGAAACCATATCACTGACATGAGCCCCACTGCTGGTGTGTTATCCACTGCACCATGGGTTTAAAAAAGTCTAAAGGGGCTGTTCACACAGAACGCGTTTTTGTGTCTAAAAACATGAGACACGGCACTCAGGAATTAGTTTTGTTAAAAGCGCAGCGCAGAGTGCCTCCTCTGCCATGTTGCCGTCAAAAAAACAAACAAACAAAAAACAGTTGCCATTCCAACTTGCTACCGTGAACAAAACTGGAATGGAAAAATGTGTTGTGTGAACGGCCCCTTAACAGTTTTACAAGCACTTTTTAGCACTGTAATGTTAGCTAAATGAAATGAAATATTAGCAAATGCCACTTAGTGGACACTGTGGCAATATTATTCTTACTCTTCCTCTGTCTGCTATAGCTGAGTCAGAGGAGGATCCGAGCCCAAGGGTGATCCTGGAGCGGAGATTCAGAGCCAGTGCAGGTCTGCAGTGCAGAACAGTGTTGGCTGAAGTGCAGAATGGATCGCACACGTTACCGCTGATGCAGCAGCTTTCTCTCACCTGCAGATGCAGGCCTGCTGATGGAAGAGTTTACAGAGAAACAGACACATTCCTGGCAGCATTCACCCACTGCTGTCAGCACAGAGCCATCACACACAGCTGCAATGCCACCAGCTCTATCGCCCAGAATATACTCTACCAACATACCGTTCAAAAGTTTGGGGTCATAAATTAAAAAAAGGAATGAATGCTCTTATTAAGCAAGGATGCATTAAATTGATCAGAAGTGATAGTACAGAAATTTATAATGTTACAATATATATATATTTCAAATACTGCGGTTCTTTGAACGGCTAGCGCAATAGTCCCTGAAAGATTTTTTTTATTATGATTGACAAACAAGTCACTGCTTTCTGTTGCAACATTGATAATGAAATAAATGTTTCTTGAGCAGCACATTAGCATATTAGGATGCTTTCTGAAGGATCATGTGACACGGAAGACTGGAGTAATGATGCTGAAAATTCAACTTTCTGTCACAGGAATAAATTACATTTTAAAAAAACATTAAAAAAGAAACCAGTTATTTTAAACTGTAATAATATTACACAATATTACTGTTTTTTCAAATGTTTTTTACCGTATTCAGGATAAATACATATTCAGGGGTTAAATAATCAAAAATCTAATCTTTAAATCATATGCCATTTAGCTCATATGTGTGAAGTATGTTTTTGGCCTAAAGCAGCTCATCTTCATCTCTGCACTCTACTGAGAAGCACGATTGCTTTCATCATGTTAAGAGGGATTATTGACCCTGCATTGACCTTCACCCTCTCTCTGTTTTTGAAACATGATCCCCTCTCTTCTCTAATCTCTCCATTCGGTCTGCCCGACACAGCGAGTCTGCCCCGAGTACCA